>MU160345.1:0-13089 GCA_015888305.1 Antheraea pernyi | reverse complement strand
GTGGTTGCGACCCAGTCAGGCTGTAGAACCCTACCACTCCACTTTCGCCATTGCCTCGTTCGTTATTCAGCAGGGTGCGCCACCGCCAGGTGAGGCTGGCTTGGGTCTCTCAAGTCTTATGGGGTTATTCGACACCCCTTACACCCCATGGGGAATGGGTCGGCTCATCCGGGGTAGTACCACCCTCTCACAGAACACCGACGTGAAGTAACAGTGCTTGCATTGTTGCGTTTCGTTTGGTCAGTAAGAGCGACGGATAACCCATCTCCCCACCACTCTCCTCTCCCCACTCCCCATTTCCCACAAACACAGGACGGCAACGCACTGCGACTCCTCTGGTATTGTTAGTGTCTATGGACGGTGATGACATACATCAGGTGACACACCTGTTCGTTTGCCTCCTATGGCATAAAAAAAACATGGAGTTTTTGGCGGGATTTTAGTCTGTCATGTAGTGGATTGTATATTTTATTCATAATCTTATGTTACTTGACTCTATAGTGTGTACAAAATTGGTGGTGTTTTATGTAATATAGTTTGTTTATTGTGCATAAGTGTAGTGAACGGAAAATAATACCACGGACCATGAATTCTGAGGTGCCACAAAAACTCCATGAAAAGTTCTAACAAGATGGCCGCCATCTTGTTAGTTCATTGTAATTATATCAAGAAACTTGTAATATCGATACTCACTTGACAATGGCAGTAATAGTCTACTAGAAGACTGGTTGCCAAAAATGGAAATAGAAGAAGAATAAGAACGTAAACCTAACGTGTCTGAACTTTTTAGAATTTTGTGTGTAAAATATTGTTGCAGTTGTCTTGGAATAAGTAATAATATACATTTTAATCATTTTTAGAAATATCTGTCTGTTTATTTGAACACGCATCACTGCTAAAGTACTGCGTTCATGATAAAACCTCACCAAGTAAGCCAAAGCATATCCTCGAGTAACGTTTGGTCTTGATTTAATTAAAATCGGTTCACTCTATCAAAAGATATTGTGATTGTAATGACGACGCGACTTAAGTACACGATAGAAGTGAAAACTTATAAATAAACTAGCTGGCACGCATTGCTGTGGCTCAGCCATTACATGCTCAATTAAAATTATAGGACACTATGTTAATCTAGATATAAAAAAGTGCGTGCGTACAAAGTACACATGTCAGAAGTGAAACTTCTTTGGCGAACTAATTTATAAGTATTGTTTATATTTATACAAATCTAAAACTTTAGGAAAAATAGAAAAAAAAAAATAGATGAAAAATCTGCGTTTACAGCAAATGACGTCACTTCCGTTGCATACCTGCGTGACGTTACATCTGTAAACAATTTACCCTCATGCGCCTAAAGAAAACTCACAGTTAACTTCAGAACATTTCTCACTAGCGCTCAGCACACGGGTTTGCGCGAGCTGCACCAGTTTCGCTGAAGCACCGACAGAACCGCAACGTTTGTAATATATCTAGAAAAAAGAAGAGAAGATATCAAATTATTAACTAACATTAAACCAGCCGTCCATACACTGTATATATTTTTTCGGTCCATCTATCGCATGTCGCATTACAGCCGGCTGGGGAGTAGGGGTAAAGTGAAAAGCGCTCGGCAGCAGCCAACTACAATATGTGTATCATCTGAATCATTGTATCTATTACTAGCTACACTTACACTTCGTTCGCGTGTAACATTGTGGGCCGTTCAAGTATAACGTAAGCAGAATTTTTGTAATTTCTGACCGCTCGCTCCCCCATTTCAGCAAAAGTAAGCAATTCTCTTATCCCTCCCCCCCTTCCCCTCCTATGCTTACGTAAACATTTACCTAAATCTGTTCCGGTTTAGTAAAGAAATATTGCTGATGTAATCACTATCCGTACCCCCTCAGCCCCTATCTCATCAAAAATAAGCAAATCAAGGACCCCTTTCCCCCATCAGTGCTTACGTAATACATGAATGGCCCCTTATGTGAAAAAAACAGCTCTTAATAGAATCATCTAAATGTAGTATTACCTACTCAACTATGGTAGTAATATGTACTAGAACAGTGGTTTCCAATGTGTGGGTCGCGACCCCCTGGGTGGTCGCGAAGCTTCTACAGCGGAGTTGCAAAAGATTGGGAAAGCTACTGTGGTAAAAATAAACAATAACGTTTTAAGAAAAATGCTAATTAAGGTACATAAACATTTGTATCAAATAAACAAAAAATATGAGCTGTCACGGGACGCCTGGCAGATGTGAAACATCGAAATCGTTTTGTATAAGTTATATGCATAAAAGAACAGATTACGACACGAATCATATTATCATTTAAATACAAAGATTCAACTAGACGCAGGCGCGGTGTGTTTCGCGGCATTTATCAAAGGTCGCTCCGTCGTCGGCGCGTGCTGCGTAACGCTAGCATAACGAGTGGCCGAAAAAGCAGTTTGAATCTTTGTGGTGGTGTGCATATGTGCACGTAGAGGCTAGGTATATAGCCGTATGTAATAGTAAGTCAGTAATTAAACGCTTGTCTTTAATATCGGACGTATCATTTTGAGATCCAAACTACCAAGTGACACTTATGTTTATACAGATAGATAGGGTTGCTAATATTTCGCTAATACTGCAAAGTTCGTGTTTTGCGTCACCACGTCGCGCGAAGTCAAAATCCGGTTTATCCGCGCCTATACATGTTTCACATCAAAAAAGCTCTTATGTTAGCAACCCTAATTATGAAAATGAATATGTTGGATTGAATATTTGTCACAAAATAAAATACATGAAAAAAAGCAACTTCAAACTAAAGGAGCCGTGTCATGAAAAAGGTTGAAAAACACTGTACTAGAAGATTCGATTGTCAAAAAGAATATTGTTTAATATCATATGTCAGTTCTTTAGGCTGAAATGGGTAATCATTATTATAATGCACAACGGTACATTCTCCGTCCCTGTGTAAATCTGTCCAGTGCCATATTTCTTCCCCCCATTCCCTCAACGCTTATGTGTCAGTCTGAGTATTGAATGACAACGGCGCACGTCTAAGTTATCGAAGATACCTATAATAAATTGGTTTTATAGATATTCGGTATATTGTAGATGGTAGAGGCAGGCTGAAGCTATAACTGGTTTCAGCATGAATGGTTCAAATCACCACCCGACACACAGAAACACCCACGTGAATTAACAGTGCTTGTACTGTTGCGTTTCATTCGGTCAGTGAGAACGCTGGAGACCCACCTCCCCTCCTTCCTCCCCATATTCCCTTCCAACACCCCCCTCTCCCCTTCCCTTCCCCCACACACACACAAGCTGGCAACGCACTTGCGACTCGCCTGTTGTTGCTAGTGTCTAGGCGTGTCTAACATCAGGTGACTTATATGTTCGTCTGCATGGATCTATATTTCTATATATATTTCGGATATCCGATAGTTACGGTTACGGTTACGGAGCTCCATAACATCCCGGATTATTATATGGATTTAATTAAGCAAACGGAGGATAAGTCCACAAGCAGGTATTTGTAATTCATAAGACTTACAGCGGCATCGCAGATGAAAATAATGGCAGACTCCACCGTATCCACTTTGGTCATCAGCTGGGGCCAGTACTCCGCTGCGAGGGCCATTAAGCCGTTCAACTCCTCGCATCTGTTATCCATGTGACGGAGGAGTACTCCAGTATTGCGAACGTACGCCTCCCTGGGGAAATAAGACCTCTTATCTCTATACCGAGCGACTGTTTAGTCGCTAGCAATATTTTTACAGGAGAATCGCTAGTCGATTCCCGTTCTAAATCAATGAAAAAATAAAATGCTTGATGTTTGATCTACTTGTCTCGAGAAACGAGAAACTGATATACACTCAACATCAGGTGATTGACGCAAAAACGAACTGGTGTAATAAATGAGTGACGCCCTGTCTCGCGTACTCCGGCCCACGTCCCCGGTTCCCATTGTTCGACCGTGCGGCGTTCCCAGATTAGCAGTTACCTAATGATTAACCTTGAAAAGGCCCCCTTTAAGCTTGTTCATTGAACCAAGTCCTGATTTTTTTACGTTTAAGAGTATCCTTCGCATACTTTTAAAATTTTCGGAACAAACTTTAACTAAGGTTTTCTTTGTTATTTATTAGTAATGGTTTTGATATTATTATTTTCAGTGTTAAATCTGACCATGCACTACCATGGGATTGAAAGATGTCACACTTTTAGACAGTAGCAATATCTATGATGAATACTCTGCACGCGATTCTAGTTTTAAATCAATTAAAAAAAATGACCTAATTATCTAGAAACGTACAAAAATTACACACAATCCTCTACGCTTCTACGTTAAAGCACAGCGTCAATGACCGTCGGGTGATTTCACTTTTACTTGAAAGGGAACGTGGGAACATCAGGAACAAAACAAAAGGGTTTATTGTCCGTTTTATTATTGAAAGTTATTACCTCCGGGTCGCCCATTGTAGCTTTCGGCAACGGTCATTGCACCTAGGCTTAATACGATTGTGTTTATACTTTTGAAAGGCTTAGAACAAACTTTAACTTAGGTTCTCTTTGTTGTTTATTAGATTTTTTTTTATATCATTACTTTATGTGTTAAAATGTGACCATGAAGTGTCATATCCTAGAATTTTGCGAGTGTTTAACCTTTCACCTGGTATAACGCCCATGTCCAATTTCAGTATCCCAGCTGATCATAGTAGATGGAGAATTAATAATATTAAGGTAAGCTATTCAATAAAACAATCAAGATAAAAATTACTTTCTAAAAAGTGACAAAAACAAAAATTTAAATGACTAAGAAAAGTATCATTTAGGCACGGTTACACGGCATCGGATTTATTTCTTCTTAAATGTTTTTAGTCTATAAACTAACGACTTGAACGATACCAATCAACAAAGCCGACTCGGTAAATACAGTGTAAACTGTCTATAACGAAATTCAAGAGACCGAGCATTTTTTTTCGTTACTCTGAGTTTTCGTTATAAAGAGGGATAAGTGCAAATAAATGGTTTTGTGGTAAACCAATCAACCTCAACTAATTCCTACGTTATAGAAAGGGTGGCCCTAATCTGGTGTCCGGGAGCGAAATTTACCCCCGACCACGGCGGCGTGATCTGCGGTTAAGCGGGCGTGGGCGTGAACACGCTCTGTTTGGAGAGAGACAGGCTGGTACTGATAAACAAGCTGCATATTTATACTCACATATCACCGACATGCTTTGCCACGTGACAGCAAACGTTTGCCAACTGCAGAGCCTCCACAGTGCAGTACATCCTCAGGAGCTGCTGCACGAAGATTTGGCTGATCTGCAGCGAGCGGCATAGGTAGTTCACTTTTGATACTGTAAAAAGCATAAAATAAACCCATACTAATGATTTAGTCCAATATATCGGCAAAGCAATTACAATAATAAGTGCGTAATTAGAAGAGCGAATATCATTATTATTTATTATATAGTATAAAACAAAGTCCCCTACCGCGTCTGTCTGTCTGTCTGTTCGCGATAAACTCAAAAACTACGGAACGGATTTACTTGCGGTTTTCACCAGTAAATAAAGTGATTAATGAAGAAGGTTTTAGTATATAATTTGTCAAGGATTTTTTTATAGTCAGGGCGGGACAACGTCTGTAGATTAAATGAAAAAAAAATCGAGGCGTAATAAGGACTGGCGATAGAAGTGAGAACTCAATACGATGGAATAACTGTGTACTTTTGTGGATTTATAAACCAAATTTAATAGTCTGAAACATTTAAATGTCATCTATACTAATATTATAAAGAGGTAAAGTTTGTGGGTTTGTGACGTTGTAGGGGGTAATCTCAGGAACTACTGGTCCGATTTAGAAAATTCTTTCAGTGTTATATAGCTCATTTATCGGGAAAGGTTATATATCATACATAGTTATATACATAGTCATACAAAGGTTATATATCAGGTACATAGGCTATATATCATCACGCTAAAACCCATAGGAGCGGAGCAGCAATGAAGAATGTTGCAAAATCGGGGTATTTGTTCGTCTTCAGAGCTTCCGCTGTTTGTTAGCGTTAACCTAAAGTAAGTTATTGCACGCGGACGAAGTAGTAAGTAAGTAGGCTAGTAATTTATAAATTTAAATGTCTGCTATTGCACTGCGAGCAATAACTTTATACAGTTTAATTAATAAATCAAACATACAATGTGCTTTGCCAGCTCAATACGAAATACTAATATAATCCACCTGAGCACACGCAAAAAATTCGATACTTCCGTATTAAATGCACCGCGGCCGGCTCGCGTTATCTTTTCTCGCTAGTCTAACCTAACCAAACCGAGATAAAAGAGTAAACAGTCGAAAAAAAAATCCAAACAGATTTATTTTTCTCAATTTTGCCCGTCTTGGTTCTGTTAGGTTGGTTAGACTTGTGAAACAAAGGCAGCGTTTGTTTTTAAGTTTTTAAGTTTAAACAAAACAGTTTCGTCTCGGTTTGGTTAGGTTAGATTTGCGTAAGAAGATAACCGGTAGCGGTAGCGGTCGGAGAGCGTGGTGCATTTAATACGAAAATGTTGTACAAATGAATGAAATTAAGTACCAAAATTTCATCAAGATCTGTCCAACCGTTTTGTAGGAGTTCAGTCATGTACACACGGACAGAATAATTATATATATCTATATAAACATTAGCGGTCCCGGCGGATGTTCTCCTGACCTGATAATAAAATACGACGTGTGTGTACGATTCACACATGATAGAAGTGAAACTTCAGTAAATCGACAAAAGAATGAGATGAATATATATAACAAGGGTAGGATACTTACAGTCTATTTTTTTAATTGGGAACCCGGTAGGTGGCGCTGCGGTTGACTCTTATGATTTTTTCAAATTATCAAAGCACGACAACGAGAAATATATTCGAAAAAGACATGTGTTAGATAATTTGGACGTGTTGAAAATCGGCCAATTAGCTCAGTTGGTCAGAGCATCGTGCTAATAACGCCAACGTCGCGGGTTCGATCCCTCATGGGCCATGTAACTTTTTTCAATATATTTGTATAGTATTTTGTTACGGAATATATAATTAATTTATATATCATTTCAATATGATAAAAAATAATTACAAGGTTTTTTTTGTTTAAAAATGAATTTATTATTTAGTACAACAAGATATAAAAATACTCACAAACACTGTTAAATAATAACACACCACGCTGACTTCTTACTAAAAAGCTGTAATACGCAGCCGCATACAGTGTACAGTAGTATTAGCTCACGTACTTTTCACATATACTAACACACGTTAAATGCTCAAATACAAGCAAGTATTAAACAGTGTGAAATATACATACACACCGACATTTGCTCTCTCGCTCTGGCTCACTAATTTTTGTATTTGTGTCTCTTACCTGAATATCATTATTATTTATTATATAGTATAAAACAAAGTCCCCTACCGCGTCTGTCTGTCTGTCTGTTCGCGATAAACTCAAAAACTACGGAACGGATTTACTTGCGGTTTTCACCAGTAAATAAAGTGATTAATGAAGAAGGTTTTAGTATATAATTTGTCAAGGATTTTTTTATAGTCAGGGCGGGACAACGTCTGTAGATTAAATGAAAAAAAAATCGAGGCGTAATAAGGACTGGCGATAGAAGTGAGAACTCAATACGATGGAATAACTGTGTACTTTTGTGGATTTATAAACCAAATTTAATAGTCTGAAACATTTAAATGTCATCTATACTAATATTATAAAGAGGTAAAGTTTGTGGGTTTGTGACGTTGTAGGGGGTAATCTCAGGAACTACTGGTCCGATTTAGAAAATTCTTTCAGTGTTATATAGCTCATTTATCGGGAAAGGTTATATATCATACATAGTTATATACATAGTCATACAAAGGTTATATATCAGGTACATAGGCTATATATCATCACGCTAAAACCCATAGGAGCGGAGCAGCAATGAAGAATGTTGCAAAATCGGGGTATTTGTTCGTCTTCAGAGCTTCCGCTGTTTGTTAGCGTTAAACTAAAGTAAGTTATTGCACGCGGACGAAGTAGTAAGTAAGTAGGCTAGTAATTTATAAATTTAAATGTCTGCTATTGCACTGCGAGCAATAACTTTATACAGTTTAATTAATAAATCAAACATACAATGTGCTTTGCAAGCTCAATACGAAATACTAATTATAATCCACCTGAACACACGCAAAAAATTCGATACTTCCGTATTAAATGCACCGCGGCCGGCTCGCGTTATCTTTTCTCGCTAGTCTAACCTAACCAAACCGAGATAAAAGAGTAAACAGTCGAAAAAAAAATCCAAACAGATTTATTTTTCTCAATTTTGCCCGTCTTGGTTCTGTTAGGTTGGTTAGACTTGTGAAACAAAGGCAGCGTTTGTTTTTAAGTTTTTAAGTTTAAACAAAACAGTTTCGTCTCGGTTTGGTTAGGTTAGATTTGCGTAAGAAGATAACCGGTAGCGGTAGCGGTCGGAGAGCGTGGTGCATTTAATACGAAAATGTTGTACAAATGAATGAAATTAAGTACCAAAATTTCATCAAGATCTGTCCAACCGTTTTGTAGGAGTTCAGTCATGTACACACGGACAGAATAATTATATATATCTATATAAACATTAGCGGTCCCGGCGGATGTTCTCCTGACCTGATAATAAAATAAAGTGTGTGTACGATTCACACATGATAGAAGTGAAACTTCAGTAAATCGACAAAAGAATGAGATGAATATATATAACAAGGGTAGGATAATTACAAAGTCTATTTTTTTAATTGGACCCGGTAGGTGGCGCTGCGGTCGACTCTTATGATTATTTCAAATTATCAAAGCACGACAACGAGAAATATATTCGAAAAAGACATGTGTTAGATAATTTGGACGTGTTGAAAATCGGCCAATTAGCTCAGTTGGTCAGAGCATCGTGCTAATAACGCCAACGTCGCGGGTTCGATCCCTCATGGGCCATGTAACTTTTTTCAATATATTTGTATAGTATTTTGTTACGGAATATATAATTAATTTATATATCATTTCAATATGATAAAAAATAATTACAAGGTTTTTTTTGTTTAAAAATGAATTTATTATTTAGTACAACAAGATATAAAAATACTCACAAACACTGTTAAATAATAACACACCACGCTGACTTCTTACTAAAAAGCTGTAATACGCAGCCGCATACAGTGTACAGTAGTATTAGCTCACGTACTTTTCACATATACTAACACACGTTAAATGCTCAAATACAAGCAAGTATTAAACAGTGTGCAATATACATACACACCGACATTTGCTCTCTCGCTCTGGCTCACTAATTTTTGTATTTGTGTCTCTTACCTGTCGTTTTTTCCGTTGCATCCGGTTTGAAATCACAACGATTCTAAAGAAGTTTCACTTCAAAAATAGAGATTACATATTAAAAAAAAAAGAATTCATCTCCTTACCTGATCTTATTTCTTTCACCAACAAAGTCCACTTATCAACAGCCTGCAACGCTCTGCGACAGGCAGCATACTCTTCAGGTATACTCCGGACACCTTGGAAATGATCCGGGTCTATGTTCTGGAATGTTCCAATTCCTTACAATTAAACTTTGACATTTTAATACTTTTTATCACGCTTTTATTAGCTTCACCTGTATGTATGTTTGTAACCGACCCTTTTGAGCTCGATTTTGTCCTACTTTCAACGATCAGATTTAATTCAAACTTTGCACACCTGTCAAAGGTCGATGACAATGCAATAAACCGAAAAAAAAGTAAAAAAAAATTAACTAAAACATTAAAAATAAATAATAGTTAAAAAAAAAACTAAAAAATATCATCATCAACAACATGCGTTGACACTGTTAATATCAGCACCTCCAGATATCAGTATATTTATCATTTTTTTGTCACTTTTTACAAAAATATACATTTATTTCTAATTTACACTATTTTTAATCCAAATTTATTAAATTTTTAGTTGGATTTTTTATGAAAGCGTGTTTTTTTAAACTATTATTTTTTTTCTATTGATCGCTACAAATTGATTAAGAATGTGTATACCAGAGGAAGTGTGAAAATAGCACCAGTACAGAGAAGTTGAGGAGTAATAGGTTAGCATGGTACGGGCATGTCATGAGAGATGAAGACCATGTAACAAGAATAGTGAGAGTTTTTGTCGGGATTTTGGAATGGTCATGTAGTGGACTTTATAAATTATTCATAATCTTGTCTTATTTAACTCTATATTATGTAGTATAAGGAGACTCTTTATAACATTTCGGTAGTGGTAGAGCCACGCTGAAGTTATTACTGGTTTCAGCATGAAAGGGTCGGCTCGTCCGGGGTAGTACCACTCTCTCATAGAAAACCGACGTGAAGTAACAGTGCTTGCATTGTTGCGTTTCGTTCGGTCAGTGAGAGCGCCGGAGACCCACCTTCCCTTTCCCTATCCCCCCCCAACACAGGCTGGCAACGCACTTGCGACTCCCATGGTGTTGCAAGTGTCTATGGACGGCGGTGATCGCTTAACATCAGGTGACTGGCGTGTTCGTTTGCCTCCTATGATATATATAAAAAAAAAACAAATGCTTGGTTCCTTGAAATTTGTCTAAAGTTTTTTTATGTCATAGCAGGCAACCGAACAGATAGGTCACCTGATGTTTAGTGGTCACCACCGTCCATAGACACTGACAACATCAGGGAAGTCGAAAGTGCGTTGCCAGCCTGTGTTTGGGGGAAAGGGAGGGAGGGGGAGAGTAGTGGGGAGGTGAGCCTCCGGCGCTCTTACTGACCTAACGAAACGCTACAATGCAAGCACTGTTACTTCACGTCGGTTTTCTATGAGAGGGTGGTACTACCCCGGACGAGCCGACCCATTCGTGCTGAAACCAATAATAGCTTCAGCGAGGCTCTATCACCTACAAAAACTGTATTTAATAAGGGGATGAAGAGAATCTCACCGGTTCAGTGACTTTCCATCGGTGCTTGACAGCTGCATCAGCCATGTCGTACTCCGCTTTGAGGAACATCAGGGTCGCGTGAACGACTTGTTGATCGCAGGACATTATCTGTAATATTACATCAGCCTGTATAAGACTTAACCTGAAGAAGTAAAAAATTTAACCAAAAATTGACAACCAATAGTAATTAGAGGAACCCCATTACCAAACGTGGCTTAAAAATTGAGGAATGGATACAAGTTTAAAAT
Organism: Antheraea pernyi; assembly: GCA_015888305.1. NCBI lineage: Eukaryota > Metazoa > Arthropoda > Insecta > Lepidoptera > Saturniidae > Antheraea > Antheraea pernyi. The sequence goes on along the minus strand of MU160345.1, from coordinate 1,903 downwards.
ATGAGAAAAATAAAAAAAATCCAAGTGTACAGTAATTGTTTAAAATTCGAATGAAAGTTTAAAATTCAAAAATCTTTATAAGAACGTTTGAAATATCTTTGAGTTCTTTTTTTCTATAATATATATGTACATACATATATTAATTTTCTATATTTAATTTTTTATGGATTTTCATTGATAATACGAAACGTAACTCTATCTCTTTCTATCTTCACTATCTTATAACTCCCTCTCAACTTCCGTTCGCGTCGCCCGATCACACGTTTTCGTAACGCTCTCGTGACGCATACACCCGCTTACTCCCCAAGTCAAACGTGCGTAAACGAGTTATACTTCAAAAGTTTTTAAAGGAGTAATAAAAAAAACTCATAGTTTACCAGGAAGGCTATTTTGAGATACTAAAAGTTATCATAACATTGAGGACAAAAGATTTTTTTTAAGCCATCGGTTTTTTTTTATATCATAGGAGGCAAACGAACAGTCGGGTCACCTGATGTCAAGGGATTACCACCGTCCACATACACTTGCAACATCAGGAGAGTCGGAAGTGCATTGCCAGCCTGTTTTTTGGGGGAGGGGAGAAAGGGATTGCGGGAGGGGAGAGAGGGAGCGGGGAAGGGGGGAAAGGGAAGTGGGACTACGGCGCTCTCACTGACCGAACGAAACGCAACAATGTGTGCACTGTTACTTCACGTCGGTGTTTCTATGAGAGGGTGGTACTACCCCGGGCGAGCCGACCCATTCATGCTGAAACCAGTAATAGCTTCAGCGTGGCTCTACCACCTACAAAATATGGTTCAATGTGGAATGCCCCATATACATTTATAGGTATCTCATTTTCGTTACACGTTTTCGATTCATAAAATAAAATTCACAATGTCCCAAAAGTAGTTCCGTTAAAAAAAAACATTTTCAAATGTCACAATAAGACTCACCCGCTGTTTATCGAAATCTTCTAGAAGGTTACTGACGACCGCCTTGTAATGGTCACTTTGTATTGTCCTCACAACTGTAGGAGTCTCTAGGATCACTTCGTATAAGGTCCAGCGTAGAAATTCATTACCTTCCTCTGTACACATACAGATATTTAAAAAAAAGGTTGAATTATCAATAGACAAAGATTACTAAACCCAAATACAGGTATCACCAAATATTAGGACAAATTATATGTTATAATACATCAAGCCTTTTTTTTTCGAACTGACTACGCTATTGACCTAGCAAGGTCTTAACAGCTTCACCGGACTACTAAGGCGAGCGCTTAAGGCACTCAGCCGATTTAAGTTTGACAACTAACTCAAGGGTGCAACGGCATAGAAAGGTCTCATAGAAAACCGACGTGAAGTAACAGTGCTTGCATTGTTGCGTGCTTCTAGTGTTGCAAGTGTCTATGGACGGTGGTAATCACTTATGGTGATCCACCCGTTCGTTTGCCTCTTATGATATAAAAAACTAAAGAAAAAAAATACTCTTAAAGTCATATTATTTAGCGCGACCAGACAAACTTGTTTCAATATTTGTTGTTTTTTTTTTGTATAGTCCAGTGAAGCTGTTAAAGCCTTGCGAGTCCAATAACGTGATCAGTTCGACAATAAAAAAATATATTTTTTTATGTAAAAATACATTCATTCAACTTCATACATACAAATATTCGATAAAATAAGACACTCCATTAGCTCAGTCAAATAAAATAATTTATATATTTAGTAACAAAAACCACTCATCCATACAACCATATACATGCAATCGGAAAACTTAACACCTTTTTTGTGCAGGGATAAATTCTTTTAAGTGTTTAATTTTTTAAAAATCCACTTATATATCCATACAGTCACATAATCTAAAAACTATACTCTTTTTGCGGAATCGGATAACCGATTTAAGTTTGACAACTAACTCAAGG
>MU160344.1:70598-88086 GCA_015888305.1 Antheraea pernyi | reverse complement strand
TATGGGATCTCTGGGCCTTATCTGGGTGAATCGTAGGATATGTTTTATTTTTGTAGTTCTGTAATTATGCCGATGACTCAACTAAACTTAACCTTTTTATCGATTTTATGTTGCCTCTGTTACATTTTAAGATTATCATTTAACTGATAGTTAAATAGCAAAGTACATAGATAGGCAAATTGTAATGATATGCAACTCGGATGATACTTTGAGTCCTCTATATGTCTGTTATAGTCTCATAAAAAAGGGGCTTTGGAGATGAACCCGGACAAACATACACTTAATTTTTACTTATAAGTATAGATTGACACTAGTTAACGTTCACGTCTTTGCTCAACTTAATGCAGATCTGACCTATCTCTCGGGTACAGGATTTTTTTTCTGCATAAAAGGTCCCCTTTTTTTATATATCTCTGACAATATCTATGCAAAGTTTCAGTTCAGTACTAAGGGCCCGAAAACGTAACAAGCAAACTTACCTTCGTATTTCGGATATAAGTGTATATAAATAGAATACAAGAATTTAAAAATATATATAATACATACCAAATAAAAGTATTAGGGGAAAAAGTAAAGTTTACTCCAATGCAGAGGTATTAGACTTTGTAGGGAAGGAATGTACTCAAAAATGCATTATCTACTCTTATTTTTATATTAAACTTGAACCGAGAGGCGAACTTGTAATCGCCTTAAGCTTTCATCATTCAACAACAGATGTCGCTGATACATCACCCTGGAAAATGTTTGAACTTTCTTTGTTTTGTTTTTCTTAAATTCAGAATTCATATATCAAGTGTATTTATTTTTAGATTCGTATGTAACGAGTCGTTTTAGTTCGTTTGTGTTAGCTCTTCTGATGGCTACGTATTGATTTTCAATTGTAGAAGTATTTTATTGGAAAGTTTTGACAATATTGCATTTAATTTCCTTCATACTTAAGTTACATTGACATTGATGAGGCAGGCGTGTAAATAACCATGTTAACTAAGCGGAGTGGCAATATTTACGATTTAACACGTCTTAGTCTATTCACTATATATACAATTCTTTTGTCCGTGAGTAGGTGGCTGAATTCCGCCGAAAGGGCTGCATAGATTTTGAATTTTTTTTTGTGTGTTCAGCTGGATTCAAGAATGGTTTAGATTTATAATTGGACCCGATAGATACTGTTGCAGTAAATTTTAAGGATTTTTTATTATCACTGCAGGAAACGTTCTACGCGCCCGCTGGTTTTATTTATAATGTGATTTCACCTATGGAACAGAGAAGGGGTATATGTAGCACTGAATTTAGCTATTATTATGAATTCCCCCGCGAGGCACTTCTGGCTGTGACTACCAATCCTCCAAAGTCTCACGGGTCATTTGTCTTCATTGTGACTATCGGTATATGTTTAGGCACATGATACACTAAAAAATATGTTTTACGGAAAACTAAATATTCTGCGCTCTACAATGAACATGATTTGAGAGGTTGGTAGAAGTACAGAAAAAGGTATAGATCACTATACATCCAGAAAATGCGAGCAAAGCCGCTACTAATAAATAGCTTCCATAAAAAAGAACACATAATATTTACATTTGTTTATACAAATCACACTCACAGGTCCCAGACTTCGTCTGTTACACCCCACGGAGGGAGAAAGTTGAACTCGTCTAAGTAAATGTTAATATTTACTTAAGTTCTTTATATTATGAAGTTGTAAAAAAACGGGGGACGTTTCAACACTGAACATTGTTATTATTAGGTATTACTTTGTCAGAAAAATAATATAATTTAATACTTTGTATACATATTTTGTCGAACTTGTAAAAATGAAAAACTTTTATAGGTATTAAAAAAAGTAAATTTTCTATTCTGAAACGAGTATCACTTGATGTATCAGTTTGAATGTAGTTTTCAAATTAATATAAGACTCAAGCCGAGAAATGATCTAAAGAAAATATCACCGCGTTTTTCTATAGGGATCAAGCGGTAAAAAGAAAATTACAATAATGGAATGAAAAACTGCCTCCGTTTTTTTTAAAACTAAGGAACGGTGGACTTAGTAAACATTCGATTAACAGACATAGATTACAAGACTGAGAATAATCATTTGAGGGTTATGAAAATAATTGTCCTATGTTTGATCGGAGTTTATAATACTCAGCGGAGGAACATCCCCTTAAACCATTGCGTTATTGAGGCTGAGTTTCCGTGGAACATTTGAAACATTACGTGAAGTAACTCACGGTTACTACTTAGTACATAGAATTAAATAACTACAGATTGTGCGGCGATACATCAAAAAGTACTTTGGCGTGTTCTTGACGTTTTTATCGATCTAAATGTAAGTAACCTGCTTCACCGGAGTAGACAACATCTGAAATTTTTGGTTCGAACCTTAATCTATTCTACATTGGATGATGTAGTATTTCTGATGCGCTATACTATATAAACTTTACATGATTTTAGTGAGCATTCATTGTAGCATCCAGAATCGTAGTATTCATAATCAAGTTGTGGATTACTCTACAGCGCTTAATAAAATTATTAAGTATGAAGCAGATAATCCAATTTCTAAATTATGAATTTCGTCACAGTAAAGCGATAGATTTTGATTTGGTGCTTTGACTTTATTTTAATATCCCAGGTTGAAAATCAGTTGCGAAGCTCGTATAGATTTTTTTAATACACTTAAGAGCCAGTCCTGTTCTAAGATTTACGATCTTAGGCCACATGGTTATTAAATATCAGTTTGCGATTGTAGTGAAATCTAAAAATCAATTAAGTATGAAAAAAGATAACAGAAATAGCGCAATATAAACTTTAGTATGGCAAGTTCAGATGATGTATTACTTATAACTAAGTCTTAATACGTGAACTCACGTCTCCTCTATATGATGCCTCTAATTTAGAACAACTTAATATGAACTATAACAAACGATCTTTTCCATGCGGCTTTGCCTGCGTTTATGTAGATTTGACTTATCTCTTGGGAACAATACTTTTTTTTAGGATAAAATGTACCCTATGTCTTTTTCTATACCCCTGACGACTAGTATGCAAAATTTCATGATGAATGATTAAGTAGTTACAGTGTGAAGACGTAACAAGCAAAGAAACTCACATTCACATAAGACTAATTCTAAACTATATAAAGTAATACTAAACTTAAATTGAAAATTATTTGTTAAAGTACGAAACTGGAATTCAAACGTTATGTGATATAGAAAGGTGGTGCAGTGTCGCGTCGTCTACACTCCGCAGTTTTCCATATCTCGTCTGTTTATCGCACTATCGTTCTACAACGCCGCCCCGCGCCGCGCCCTATGATCCATCTTCGAGGGAAGTTGACACTGCAGACGGGCGTGCGAAACGCTTTTAAACACCAATGATATCTTATATATTAATACGTGAAGCCAACACTTTGTGGGGTTTTTACGCGAATTGCGCGAACGGATGAACTAGAAATTTAGCATAGTTAAAGTTTATATGGAGGAGAAGTGCACAAAGCTATGTTTTTATATAAAATGCACTGCAAGCATATTAAAATAATTAAAATATACATTACGCACAGCTACTGCTTGAATTTTATACAACATATACACACATGTAAATGACGAAATGTGAAAATGACGTTTTGACATCCTTCATTTTGTTCTAAGTTCCAATTACCTTTTCAATATTTTTAACATGACTGACGTTGCATACCTCACATACTCTTTGAAATCAACTGGTCAAATTGTATGTTAATTTTATAACAATATAATATGTATAATTACTTACACATAATATATATTAATAATTAATTGATAAATAATTTATCTTTAGTACATCTGTGGAACCATTGAAATAATTATTGCTCTCTTTGCTCTTATTGAATGTCAAAAATTGTAGGTGACAGGACTGCTTCATGTTATTATAAGAGTAAAGCGATATTACCAAAGTCAATGTCAATATTTTCATGTTTACTATTTTTATAATGAATTTACCTCAAATGATGATATAATAAAAAAACGAGCCAAAAAATACTTTGTAAAATCAAAATAAGAAAATTCGTTAGCTCATGAAAGTAATCCATGACTTAGATCTCCTCGATTACAATGATGCAGTTCAACATGATGTAGCAATTATATTTAGTACAGTTGATGATGAATTTTGAACAAAAATGAAAGAACCCTAATAAAGTTTAAACTTAAGAAAAACAATGAACTATGGTCGAATGTCGACCACTGGGCACCACCCACTTGTTATAACTAAAAAACTGTGAATACATGACGTTTTAACAAAACAAATGACACGATAATGCGCACTTACGTAAAGTAATATTGTACCGCCACACTGTCTTAGATATGTGGAATGTGGAACAAATGTGAAAAAAACAAAGAAATACTTTATTGTTGGAACAACCATACAATTAAATTAAATTACACGAACTAATTAGACAGAAAAAATAAACATTTTAAAAATGAAAAATAGATGTCCAACAATTGGCGAACACATTCAGAAAAAAATCTGCAATACTGTAAGTAGTACTGCAGTGCCGATTTTCGATGGGAGCCTATACATGATGATAAACGGTCGTTAATGTAAATACAAAATTTGAAACGAACAAACAAATAACACACACACACACGTAACACGTCACGGATGGTCATACTAAAGAGATATAACTACCGTAACCACAATTTTAGGATTGAACAAAACAAATATAAATTTTGTAGAAAAATATTACACACCAATAAACAGAGCTTACAATAGAACTACGTGAATACATTATACGTCACTTTAATTACTGAGTTTGAAATTGCAATAGATAATGCTTATATGAGAGTTTAAAGCTAAGTTTACTCTTTTTGGTTCGACATGGCGGTGGGATGTTGTTACAACAACAAGTGGCGGCATATTTAAATGACCCTCTGAAAGCGGTAGTTCTATGGAGAGGTATTGATAATGGATTAGTGGAAGGAAGATGGTATATTCTCAATATCGGTGGTAAAATATAAATTTTTATGTTGCTCAGATACGGGCGGTATTCACGGGGCAGCCGCCAAAACCAAGCTAGCTAGCCAACTTCTAACAAGGCGCTATCGAAGCGCTTATCACATATTTACAACTTTTTAATTATAATATCATAGATTAAACACAATTAACATTTTTGTTGATGACATAGCTACATTCAAAATGACTTATTATGAAACTTAATACATTTTTCCTTATAAAATATAACTTACGCTATTTGTTTACTTTTACTATTAAAGATTTATAAGATCTTTGATATTTCGATTCAATTAATCCGAGTATTTTATATACGATTTTCTTACGTTTTGTTTAAAAAAATATTTATATTTGTTGGTTTTTATGCTTAAAATAAATATTGAGGATATATGTGTTTTTTTTTTCGTTTTAGACAAGAGATTATAACCACGTGAACACTGTCAGCTGCATTTTTTTATAGAATAACCAGTAATTACTTCTTATAACCCTTATAAAATACCTGAACGATTTTTGATTTATAAAGACTGATTTGAAAGAATTATTGTATTCGTATTGCGATAGTGCAGCCCATTATATGTTCGATGAATTAATAAAATGTTTAAAATAGTATAAAATTACTATTCGGAGTGCCAATAGATGTGAAAGAGAAATGAAAATAATTTCAATTTACAAATCATGACATTTTAATAATGTACACTATAATTAATCTACAAGTTAAAAAAAGAATACAGTCTAAATTCCATTGTTTCAAGTTTTTACTTCTGTCGGCAGTTCTTATGATGACTTTTTTTCATTGTTGTAAAATGTTAAAAATACACTAGTCACACATTTACTGTTAATCTTTGAGGCTTTAAATATCGAAATAATAATTCAATAAATGGTTATATAAAAATAATGATTTGTATCTAAACATCGAACCTTGTATCGGGATACAATTAGTTTTGAAAAATCAACATTTGTGTGCGAGTGTAATGAACACGATAAACTAAAAGCTATAAATACAATATACATATACATATATACACTTAAATTGCTTACTTCAATGTTGTCGAATTTGTCACAGTAAAACCGACCAAAAACATAACACTCGAAACTAAAGCTTGAAAGTTTAATTGCGTTACAATTGTGACGATACGTCGCTCGTCTGCAACGTGACTTGTCGCGTGTACCAATGATCCATCTTCGTGAAAACACGCGCTAGCGACGCGTGATTCCACCAACAAGGGTGCAAGTGAGGGAGCAGTGAAATATTTATTTTTTTCCCTCCTCAACTCGTGACGACTAAGTTTCATGTCAAACTTATGGTACGAGGGGCGACAAATGGTGGAAATGTCCGGAGAATGTAAGATGTTTTGTCGAAGAGATAAGTTTGATGGGCACTCTAACATTAACGTTTTTTTTACGGTTGTCAATGTTAGTTTTATAGTTAATGCTGCTTGGAATCAATACCTTCGTAGAGTAATAACAAGTACTAATGTCGATTTTATTAGGTTGACAAAATATATAAAAGATAATGAAGTCACATATTGGCTTATTTAAAATACGAAAAAAATAATAATTTTGTGATATCATAGGTAACCGCTTTTAGTTTTCTTAGAAAGTTTAAATATAAAATTTAAATTAATGATGCCTGTTTTTCTTTGTAATTTCTATTCCGTATTTTATTGATTAATATTTATTACTTTGGGAAAATTATAACAACAGAATGTATTGGTAATAATTCTGTGTACTGTTTTAACTTCATAAATAGATTCAGTCATGTTTGAATTATAAGCACACTAACGAACTAATAGACAGATAGATATTGCGTTTTATAATATGTACCTATGCTTCTTTCATATAAGGTCGAATTTATCTGGTTACAAAATCAGTTATTCTCAATTAGCGATAACCTCGTAACTTATTAAGACATTTCATCGTTGAACAATTAAAACATTCAAGGACCCATGTTTTCGGGTTATAAAATATCCCCTTCTACTCACCCCAGTTAAGCAAGCGTATCATATTTACCAAGGGAATGATTCAATAGTAGAAATATGTATCATATTATATTATATGTACATCGAGACGGCGATATTTTAACTATATTAAGCACAAGATAATATCACTGGTTATATTTTTACTTTCCATCTGATTTAATTAAACAAAAGCGTTTACTGATGTCTATGGAATAGTGTTAATAACCCTTATCACTTCTGGTGCAAATATTTTATATGTATAACAGCATTGTATTCTTATATATTTATAGCAGCATTAGGCGATTCCTACAGAACTTTGCTCTTGTACAATACATCATTTTTTTTGCTATTTTGACGTGTGTAACGAAGGCGAAAAACAGCCGGATCAGTGCTACCGGGGGCCGAGGGGGTTTACTAGGGTCGAGCCAAAAGTGAGCCGTCAGGGGTCGATTGAAATGGATTTCCCGCCATCAGTCATAACTTGTGTGTTCAATAACCTCCCGGTATCCGATGGCTTTGTGCTGTTGATTTTTAAACAATTGAATTTGATTTGTTTTGTATGCTGTCGATAATTTTTTTGTTACAATAGAATTTTCAATATGTGAAAAGGAAACGGGTTATTTCATTTTAGCTTTTAAAATGTATGCATGTCAGTTAGACATGTAGGCACTATGATCCTACTAGCATATTAAAAATAATAAAAAAATCCTAGTAGGTAATGGCGCTGTTTGTTTTCGTGTGTTTATAACTCGGAATTTAATAAATCGATCTGCTTGAGCCTTTTTTAAATCATGGATATGCCTCTGATCCGATTTTAGAATATATTTTGAGATATTAGGTAACATAGGGAACAAGTTTTGAAGTTAAAACGTAATTAAATCGATACAAATTTACTATCAGTATAATTTGTTACTATGTTTTAAAGACATTAAAATCTAGATATAAAATAAACCACAAAATTTGTAAAGGCACTATTTAAAAACACCTTAATAATATTTTTAGGTTATTCCATTGTAGCTCCGGATATAGAATGTAATTTCATAAAGTAATCATTAGAACTAAAGTGCAGTTTTGTTAATAAACTCTCATTTAAATTACTAGTTGAACTATAGTCTGCTATATACTCTATTAGGTCTCATGCCGCATACCTTTTATTATCGCATCGTATACTTGAGTATATAAATAATTAATATTCTCTTTTACCACTTTTTTAAAAAGAGACCACTTAATAATTATCGATTATGCAATACCCCGACAGACAAAAGAGTCTCTTTAATAGCTAACAAAATAACTGAACGCAGTTAACCGAGTATCGCAGTTAGGGTCGAGCGCTTACAACGCGACGGAAGCCTCGCTAATGGTTGAACACACAAAGTAATAGGCTATCCGATTGATTTATGATTTCAATGCATGCACTGCAAACTCGCTGATTGGAACGCTCAGCTTTGATTACTGTATGCGCTGTATTTTAAATTGAATTACATTTCGTTGATATCATATTTGAGAGAGTAACAAAATAAATATTTTTCATGCACTGTGAGCAATCATGTCGTTTATTAAGATTTTAAAAATAGTTTTTTTTTTAAATTAATGTTAATTCCATCAGTGTCATCTCAATGGTTGGTGGTTAGTTGGTGCGGTTCTCACGTTCGTTTGTTTCCGTGTACTACAGTTCTCTGGAATGAACTCCCAGCGGTAGCGTTTCCGGACCATTACAATTTACTATCAAAAAACGAGCCTACTCCTTTCTCAAGGGCTGGAAACGCAACTGTAATTCTTCTAGTGTCCATGGGCCACATGTCATGTGATCACTTACCATCAAGTAACCCGAATGTTCGTTTGCCCCTGATGGCATAATATATATATATATAGGTTCATTAGCGTTTGATTGCAATCTCATCTAATATTAAAGGATGATGTGGTCTAAAACTAAAGAAGATTGGCTTTCACACAACAATAGGTGCTTGATAATAAATTTTCAATTTGAGGATGGTATAGTTACTGGTTTAGAAAAAACTGTTTCCCTGCATCGAACCTTCGGCTCATTCGTAATTCTAACCTACATCGATCATAGTCGACGCTAACGATTGAACCAAAATCGATCCTTCACTTAATTATAGTATAGTTGAAGTTTTAAATTACCTAAATCTAGAGTTAGGATTTGCCTTCATGTGTAATCACTGGAAGACATTGATATTTCCCCATAACTAAGTTAGCTAAGATAAAATAAGCTACAAAAATGAGATGTTTTAAGCGATGTTCTTAGGTTTCCTTCACCAAAACCGTTAGACTCGTTAGGAGCTGTGTCAGGTACAAGTATCCACTGAGTCAAGATCGATTCATTTATACATATTAAAAATAATTTTGTCTTATAAATTTACACTCTCTCGTTTGTGAAGTATAGAACTTTACCGTACCTTACCGTAGTGGGAAATTGCATTGAGCAAATGAGGACATGTGGATTCTCAGTCATAGCAAAATATTTTTGGGTAAATCTTCACAAATTGTCACTAATACAATTGTTAGGTTCACATCATTTTCATTTGTTTTTCTTTGTACTTAACACACAAAATCTAGAACGAGACTGGCTGTAAATGCAGCTCCCGTAACACACCAACATGAGATCAAATCTTTCCATTACAGTACAAACACGTTATGAAGTAAAATGATAATAATGATAAATCCATTTCAATCTCTCAATTTTTAATACCTCTGAAGATCTTCCTACTGTCTTCTCTTTCATTTACAAATATGGTTTTTTTAACCTCACTAGTACGATAATAAACCCAATCTTATCATCCAAATATAAAGTGATGCATTTGCATACATTCTGAAATTGTTTTTTTAATATACATACATATCAGTAGAAATACAGATAATATTTTTGTCATGTATATCAAAGGCGTTTATTTTAAATATATTTTCTAATACATTGGCATCGTAGGAAAAAAATGTATTAAAGTATAAGTGAATTCTCGCGTGGAACATTACTTTTTTTAGTTCTAAATCCAACAATTATGAAAAGTCAGATATGGCTAAATCAATTTGTCTACCCAGCGGTAATATTTCATATTTTCGTGTTTGTTCGAACCGGTTTCATATGGAAGCACACGTTCGTGCTAACTGTCCGGTATTAAAAGTGACCGTGGTATCGTTAATTTATGAGAGTACTGCATGTATTCACGTTTAACAAAATGTTTATTTTTATTTGCTTGTTAGTATCAATTAAATTCCACTAGATTATGAATAGAAAATCTTGTTTCATAAATGAATTGCGAATTTGTATTGAATCACCCTTTCTAAATTCATTAGCATTCCAAATTCTTTCACAGTATATCATAATATATAGTATACCTACCAATTTTCGTAGGAATCGGTTAAATGGTTTAAAAGTTTATTCGTTGCAACGCTATCTAGTGGCGAGTTACAGAAAAATGGATATAAAAAACTTGTTGATTTGACGAATGTTCTGTTGAATTTAAAATTTGAATTTATGTATCCTTTGATACATAATACATAATTATTTTTAAAATATAAAATCTATAAGACATGATTAATATGTACACACATTAATTAATACAGTACTCGTCTTTTGATTTAGCAAGACAGACTTTGTCGGCTAAATTCGGTTTGATATAGCGCTATCTTTATCTATCGCAGTCATTGCGCTCTGCGAGAGAGAGAACGTTTTATAAAACCGAAACAAGCCGATATCCAGACATCTCACTCTAATCCTGACATGGTACTGTAAGGAACTACTTAACTAAAAAATCTTTAAATACATATATGACCTACTAACTATATATATATCTATAGATCGTAGAAAGCATTTATATACTAATAGTTACTCATCTAAATGACCAAGTACATAGACATTAGATAGACGTGAATTGAATTATACTAATCTTAATTATATGCGTCACGAACCTATCATAGTAGAGGACTAGAATAAATCACAATTATATATTGTTTAAAAGATCCGCAATAAGTTCTTCACACTATGCATCTATACCTATACTGTTCTATTATTTTAGGTTCTTTTAATTATCTTTGGTAAATATAAGGTATATCTTTTTTGGATCAGAAACATATTTAAAATCAATTTCATATACCATGTCGTAATAACTCATATAAGTATGAATATGTAGCTTAGCATGAATTGCATGAATCAGGTAACAGTCCAAGCCGAGATGTGCCGTGCACCCTTGAACTAGTTATCAAAATAAAATCCACTGAGTGCCTTAAGCGCTCGCCTTAGTAGTCCGGTGAAGCTGTTAAGACCTTGCTAATTCAATAACGTAGTCGGTTCGAGAAAAATTTTTTTTTTATTGTATTACATTCTGTTTACGTAGCGAACATAGCAGCCATGTTTCCTAAAACAAATAAGTATTTTTTTATAATGACATACCTTTTTGTGTCAGCCATGGATATTAAATTAATTCTTGGCCTCTTTTACTTGCACAGATTGGTCTGAATTTTTACTTTATTTGCTGCATGGTCTATTCATTGTACCTATATATGTCAGGATGATTATACCATAACAAAATGTAGGTACGTACAGTATTATAACTATAGTTGCTAAAAACGATACAAAATGTATCGCAATTATGTATAATCACGGTGAAAAAAAATAATTTCATGTATGTTTATTTAAAATAAATAATAATAATTCTTTTAATAATACCTTCAGTCACTCTAACCCTGGTTTTTTTTTCAATAGCGTGCTGCAATTACGTCGCAGTAGTATATATATCGAGACACCGACAGAAGCTTTACAACTCGCGTTAAATCTCGTCCGGCGATAAAACTGTTATAAATCGATTCCGCCAGGTTAAAGAATTAAATGGATCGTAAAAATTAATAGTAGTCTGCCGCAGGGTGGAATCGTCGGCCAGAAGTGAAATGGCACTTCCCAGTTTATGAATTACTTGGGAACTTTATGACGGCTTTGTCAGGCTCTGCGTTTTTCCCGCGTCACGTGTTACAGACGGACGCGAAATTGGATTTTTTAGATAGCGAATGAGAGAAATATTGCGTTTGGGGTGCACTTACGTAGGCTGTGAGGGAAAATTATATATTGTAAGAGGAGTTCTTGTTAATTAATAGAGTGTTACGTTGCCTAATGAATAAAATTTAGTTACATATTTATGAGTAAAGTCTTATCCAATATTATATACACAAAGATGAGTTGGTTTGTTTGTTTGTTGTAATACATTTTTACACTTTAACTACTGAACCGATCATCATAAAATTTCACATACACAGAACAAAAAACTGTACCCAAGGGATAGGATTGTTAGATGTCTTGGGGAGATGTGTTGTGGAAAGGAAACACAACCATATGCGTGCATGCGTTTATTGGCGCGAGCGACCTGTCCGAGCCGCTGCGCGAGTGTCACTGAATTACAATTTCACAATGTCTTAATTATGACACAATATCCCACAGGATTAAATCTTCATTAACGCAAGCGAAACCGCGTGTAGAATCTAGATACAGAAATAAATCTATCACATAAAGAATAACATTATTCGGTATTCCAATATTTTAATTTGATAGTAATAATAACTTAATCCTACTATCAGAAATACAATTAAAAAAAATGGGAATTTCTTTTTCTGTTCCTCAACATAAGTGAGGAAACATTTTTTAAACATGTTTAATTAGACATTAAACTGAGCTGTCTTGAAAATTCAACTAAAACTGTAAAAGTAATAAAGTTTAATTTTGGCGTGATATGGGTTATTAGCATGCGGCACGGAGTACCAGGCTCGCATAAATAAAAGGAAAAAACACATCGCGCCGACCTTTGTAGTGCGCACTCAACCGACCGCCCGTGGAGCTTTGCACGCTTCGTGGAGCAACTACTGAAATGGCGAATGAAATGTTTTAATATGCACAATGCAGGAAATTTAAAATTGGAGTTTACACTTTTGAAATATTTTATCGAATGCTATTTGTACACAAACGTGTGCATTTTACTTTAGATTATCATGTTTTCCCAGTAATAACAGTTAAGTAAAAATCTATCTTGTTTATATAACGTAATCTGTAAAAGTAAACTTATTACATTGTCGTAAAAAAAAAAATACATTTCAATCATTTTTACAAATGACTGTCTGTCTGTTTGTTTTAACACACATCACTGCTAAAATATTGCGTTCATGATGAAACTTTTTCAGGAAAATCACAAAGCATGTCTTCGGGTAACATTTGTTTCCTTAAAATGGTTTTGGTATATTAAAAATTATTGTAATTTAAATGACGACGCAACTTAAGTGGGAGAGAAAAGTAAATAGTACTTAGAATTAATACATTCAGATGAATTTATTAGTCATTGTCTTGTACATCAGGTTCCAGGCGGTCGAAGTCGCGAGTTCAGCTACTAGGAAAATAATCCTCTAGTATTTTATTGAACATGGATTAGTCTTCATAAGCAATGTATCTCAAATAAGACCAAACAAATAACTTATATCAGTGAATTAGGTGTTGCTATTATTCATAATTCCTCACAATTGAGTTGGTTCATTCCTAGTGCTAACCTGTTAATACACTCTTCAAACCTTAACACAGCAAAGTGGAGAAGAGATAGCAAAATTTGTACCAAATCTTGATTAACTTCACTTTTTTTTTTTATAGATGTCAAACGAACAGGTGTGTCACCTGATGTTAAGTGATCACCACCGTCCATGGACACTAACAACACCAGAGGAGTCGCAAGTGCGTTGCCACCCTTGGGAGGAAGGGTTAGGGGAGGGAGAGGGAGAGGAGAGAGGAGAGGGGACAGGAGGTGGGCCTCCGGCGCTCTCACTGACCGAACGAAACGCAACAATGCGAGCATTGTTACTTCGCGTCGGTTTTTTATAAGAGGGTGGTACTACCCCGGGCGAGCCGACCCATTCATGCTGAAACCAGTAATAGTTTCAGCGTGACTCTACCACCATTAGACATACATACATTATTCTCCATCATTTTCTGTATACGGATCTTTACTGAAACCGTTATAAGTTATCTCAGTTGGTTCATTATCTGTGTTCTTTATTGGAGATACTAATTAAAACTTTAGTAGTGATTATTTTAAAAAGTTTGAACTTAAATCTTTAATATAACAATAGTCTATTACTATTATTCGTTTAATTTGGATTATGAGCTCTGTAAATGGCGGCGTATTAGAACAACACCCATTGTACGAGACCAACCGACTCACATAATGACCCATTTGTATGTAAATTAAACCTTACCAAGATAATTTAAAGGATTTCACTCCTTGAGATGTGGAAGGTCACAGGGTCGAAGAATTAGTTTCGTTAATTTGAATTTAGTAGCAAATGTTGCTCACTAACCTTGTGAGACCCTCTGTTATTTGTTTTAGTTTATTATCGTATCTAGAAATAAATGAAAAATATTATGCAGAGCTACATGCCTCTTTCATTTTTACTGAATTACGGAATGTATTATGTCATCCCATACTTAAGGAATAATGTTAAAAGAATTTAATATCGTAAGACTATGTACTTAATGACTTAATATTGCAGTCTAATAGGTTTTAAATGATATCCATTTAAAAGGTCTTTAACCTCTTTCCTTAAACGTGAGAATCAAGAAGAAATTTATGGATTTACATAGACAATTCTCAAAGGAATTTAATTATTTTCTTTTATTTTTTTATCCAAAGGCTTAAGTCGGCTTGATTTCAAACCATATCTAGTATAGTTGTAGGAAGTTAGTAAATTATTCTTATATTTTATCCACTTTTAGTTTTTTATTTATTTATAATAAAAAGTATATTGGGAGAGAGATGTGGCAGCTATTTGACATGAGTCATAAAGGTAAGTCATGTCATGATTTATTTATTTACACATTAAGCGTTAAATACTCAATGGCGGACTTAATGCCGAAGGCATTCTCTACCAGTCAACCATTAGGTGATGCAGAGATAAATGTTGGTAGGTGTAAAAGGTGAGGTTTTTATAAAATTATGTTTAACATATAAATAAAATATCAACACCGATATACTACATATATACAATACATACATATACCAACATCCTATATAAATATCAATACAATAAGCAAGTAAGAGAGACAGTTCAAAGTCCGCTAAATGCCTAGAGATTAATAACTACATGCATTACAAAATCATCGGATGATTTGATGGCAGACATCTTTGACATCAAAAGCAAAAAAGCGTATATAATGTACGAAGTTTTTTTTCTCTTTTCAGCTCTTGCATTAAATACAGCAGCCCTGGTTTGTGGTGTAAAATATCTGGTGGTTTGGTGTTGCGTTTGAATTACCTATATGTTTTATCATTATATAATTCTGTGATTTCCAAAATAGTCTATATCGACTTCAGAGGTCTATGACGACTAGCAGAAAAGCGAAATCGGGTCAGCGAATAAAAATATAGGGTCTTTGAGATGTAAATAACAGTCAACAACAATCATCATTTAAGCAGGTCGTGGATTTAATGTTTGGCTTTCCATGAATGAAATAATATCTAATATAAGTAATCTTACTGTCTACATAAATGAAATGCTTTTTTATAATAAGTACAAATTTATGTACATAAATGATAAAGCCATCTTTTGAAACGTATTGAAAGTTGAGGAATTGGTAAAATAGTCATTAAGGGGGTCTATCCATAACCAAAACATATAGCTAGTTGACCACGAGACAAAAGAGTTTGGGAAACTATGACATAGCATAGACGTAGTATCTCAACATACATGTTGAGATATTGTTTTTCGGTAACATAATAGAATAACATCCGACCAAATCGAAACATAATGAGCTCGGCTAGAGATTATTAAAGATAAAATCAAGGGGAAAGAACATGAATGCGTTTAATTTTGGCGTGATATGGGTTATTAGCATGCGGCACGGAGTACCAGGCTCGCATAAATAAAAGGAAAAAACACATCGCGCCGACCTTTGTAGTGCGCACTCAACCGACCGCCCGTGGAGCTTTGCACGCTTCGTGGAGCAACTACTGAAATGGCGAATGAAATGTTTTAATATGCACAATGCAGGAAATTTAAAATTGGAGTTTACACTTTGAAATATTTTATCGAATGCTATTTGTACACAAACGTGTGCATTTTACTTTAGATTATCATGTTTTCCCAGTAATAACGGTTAAGTAAAAATCTATCTTGTTTATATAACGTAATCTGAGGGGTCTTGTACTTTTTACATTGTCGTAAAAAAAAAAACATTTCAATCAATTTTACAAATGACTGTCTGTCTGTTTGTTTTAACACACATCGCTGCTAATATACTGCGTTCATGATGAAACTTTTTCAGGAAAATCACAAAGTCGAGTAACATTTGTTTCCTTAAAATGGTTTTGGTCTATCAAAAAATATTGAAATTTTAATGACAACGCAACTTAAGTGGGAGAGAAAAGTAGATAGTACTTAGAATTAATACATTCATATGAATTTATTAGTCATTGTCTTGTACATCAGGTTCCAGGCGGACAAAGTCGCGAGTTCAGCTACTAGGAAAATAATCCTCTAGTGTTTTTTGAACATAGATTAGTCTTCATAAGGAATGCATCTCAAATAAGACCAAACAAATAACTTATGTCAGTGAATTAGGCGTTGCTTTTCTTCAGAATTCCTCACAATTGAGTTCGATCATTCCTAGTGCTAGTTACTATACTCTTCAAACCTTAACACAGCAAAGTGGAAAAGAGATAGCAAAATTTGTACCAAATCTTGATTAAATTCACTATTTTTTTTCATAGGTGGCAAACGAACAGGTGTGTCACCTGATGTTAAGTGATCACCACCGTCCATGGACACTAACACCAGAGGAGTCGCAAGTGCGTTGCCACCCTTGGGAGGAAGGGTTAGGGGAGGGAGAGAGGAGAGGGGACAGGAGGTGGGCCTCCGGCGCTCTCACTGACCGAACGAAACGCAGCAATGCAAGCACCGTTACTTCACGTCGGTTTTTTATAAGAGGGTGGTACTACCCCGGGCGAGCCGACCCATTCATGCTGAAACCAGTAATAGTTTCAGCGTGACTCTACCACCATTAGACATACATACATTATTCTCCATCATTTTCTGTATACGGATCTTTACTGAAATCGTTATAAGTCATGTCAGTTGGTTCATTATCTGTGTTATTTTTTGAAGATACTAATTAAAACTTTAGTGATTATTTTAAAAAGTTTGAACTTAAATCTTTAATATAACAATAGGCTATTACTATTATTCGTTTAATTTGGATTATGAGCTCTGTAAATGGCGGCGTATTAGAACAACACCCATTGTACGAGACCAACCGACTCACATAATGACCCATTTGTATGTAAATTAAACCTTACCAAGATAATTTAAAGGATTTCACTCCTTGAGATGTGGAAGGTCACAGGGTCGAAGAATTAGTTTCGTTAATTTGAATTTAGTAGCAAATGTTGCTCACTAACCTTGTGAGACCCTCTGTTATTTGTTTTAATTTATTATCGTATCTAGAAATAAATGAAAAATATTATGCAGAGCTTTATGGCTCTTTTTATTTCTACTGAATTACGGAATGCATT
>MU160344.1:36764-62335 GCA_015888305.1 Antheraea pernyi | reverse complement strand
GGAGAGAGGAGAGGGGACAGGAGGTGGGCCTCCGGCGCTCTCACTGACCGAACGAAACGCAGCAATGCAAGCACCGTTACTTCACGTCGGTTTTTTATAAGAGGGTGGTACTACCCCGGGCGAGCCGACCCATTCATGCTGAAACCAGTAATAGTTTCAGCGTGACTCTACCACCATTAGACATACATACATTATTCTCCATCATTTTCTGTATACGGATCTTTACTGAAATCGTTATAAGTCATGTCAGTTGGTTCATTATCTGTGTTATTTTTTGAAGATACTAATTAAAACTTTAGTGATTATTTTAAAAAGTTTGAACTTAAATCTTTAATATAACAATAGGCTATTACTATTATTCGTTTAATTTGGATTATGAGCTCTGTAAATGGCGGCGTATTAGAACAACACCCATTGTACGAGACCAACCGACTCACATAATGACCCATTTGTATGTAAATTAAACCTTACCAAGATAATTTAAAGGATTTCACTCCTTGAGATGTGGAAGGTCGCAGGGTCGAAGAATTAGTTTCGTTAATTTGAATTTAGTAGCAAATGTTGCTCACTAACCTTGTGAGACCCTCTGTTATTTGTTTTAATTTATTATCGTATCTAGAAATAAATGAAAAATATTATGCAGAGCTACATGGCTCTTTTCATTTCTACTGAATTACGGAATGCATTATGCCATCCCATACTTAAGGAATAATTTTAAAAGAATTTAATATCGTAAGACTATGTACTTAATGACTTAATATTGCAGTCTAATAGTTTTTAAATGATATCCATTTAACAGGTCTTTAACCTCTTTCCTTAAACGTGAGAATCAATAAGAAATTTATGGATTTTCATAGACTGTTCTCAAAGGAATATAATTATTTTCTTTTATTTTTTTATCCAAAGGCTTACTTAAGTCGGCTTGATTTCAAACCATATCTAGTATAGTTGTAGGAAGTTAGTAAATTATTCTTATATTTTATTCACTTTTACATTAAAATTACAATAACTTTTGATAGAGTGAACCGATTTTAATTAAGTAGAGACTAAGTTATTCTCGAGAATATACTTTATGATTTTCTTGGTGAGGATTTATCGTTAACTCAGTACTTTAGTAGTGATGCGTGTTCATACAAACAGACAGACAGATTTAAAAATGATTGAAATGTATTGAAGTACTTACTAACTTCTGCCCGCGACTTCGTCCGCGTGGAATAGTTAGTTGGGCTAACGCTAACAGGCTGCGGAAGCTCTCAAAAGGAAAAAAGACATCCATTTTGAAACATTCTTCATTGGTGCTCCGCTCCTAATAGTCTTAACGAGATTATATATAGCCTTTTTTGATAAATGGCTTATAATGGCTGGGAAACTGTTAACAACTGTAAATATGTTATAACGGTAACAAGATTTTCACACTCCTGTAAAACCCAATCGACCGAACGGTCTATAATTCAATCTCGCAAACCTTAAAAGTCGCTCCGACGTCACAAAGAAACGTGGGGTCTAAAAATTCAGCAACCCTTGAAAGGAATGCTGAGCGAAGTCGAGGGCACATCTTACAAATAAGCGGGGGGAACTCCGTATTGTGCGGAACCTTCGAAACCAGACGTCCTAATCGACCCTTTTGAGATTCCAACTAACGGGAAACTCGTATTACCATAACAATAAAAATATGATCCCAACATCCAGAAATGCCCGCACGATATTCACGGATCATAAAATCTCTCTCAGTCTTTGAATAAAGCCGTGTCTGGTTTAATTTGAACTGTGAAATTTCGCTTTTGCTCCTTCATTTATGTTTCACAATAGGGTTTGAGGTATCAGATTAATTTGGATCGTGTATTTAGAAGTACTTGTAGTCGGTTATGTCGGTGCGATGCCGTTTTTGGTAACATGATACGTGTTTAATTTTACTCTGTACCAGAATTTCTGTGTGGTTATTCTAGTTACTTTTAATATTATAGACAGAATATGAGTAAAATTTTAATTCCCGTTTAATTTTTAAAATTACTATCTAGACATAAGTATTCATAGTTCGGTGTTTCTCGGTAATGATCGGTTCTCAACGGTCAGTCGTTCGTTTTCACTGAGTATACTTTGTACATTTTGTACTGTAATTATTCTATCCCCAGTTCTAGTGTAATGTTAGTTAGTATATAATCTTAGCGATCTCTTATTCCTTTCATAAAGTATAGAGATCTAAATAAAAAATTACGCTTTTGGATATGTTATTTCAATAAGAAAGTGAAACTTGATATACAAGACATGGAAATATGGAATAGTATACAGAATACCTTAATAATGTCACAAAAATAAAATAATGTAAAGCGAATGGAGTGAAATACGGATAGTTAATGGCTCGCCCGAGCTAGTACCGTCCTCTCAAAGAAAACCGACGTGAAGGGACAGTGCTTGCATTGTTGCGTTTCGTTAGGTCAGTGAGAGCGCCGGAGGCTTACCTTCCCTCTCCTCTCCCTCTCCCGCCCTTTCCCCCAAACATAGGCTGGCAACGCACTTTCGACTCCTCTGGTGTTGTTAGTGTGTATGGACGGTGGTGATCACTTAACATCAGTAGGTTTGTCTGTTATGACATAAAAAAAGTGTGTGTGTACTTATGCGTGTACGCGTTAGAAACAAGACGTAACAACAATGGCGTAACAAGATAAAAATCTTTTCCTAAATTTTATGTTTCGCCTGATTCTACGTTTGTAGAAAAAACGACACTAACAATAGAAGAAAGGTATTTGATACATTTAAAGTTTTAATACAAAGAAGTACAAACAACGAATACAAAGAAACAAAATTTTGACTATAGCTATCTTCAGGGTGTCGGTTTTTCGTGACGGTGTGCACGCGCATCGTAAAAATTTACTCTAGTCATTTTTCCCTAACGCACCAAAAGAAGTATAACTTCAAAAAAATATTATAGTACGACAGAGTTACTTCATTGTACTTGGTAGTATGAACAGTATTATTGAACGGCAATAGTAAATTTTAAAATATTAGCGGTTTTATCATTATGAATATTAAGGTAAAATAATATTTCCATATATTGTAATGTTAATAGAACGAATATAGAAATTCTAGAGCTAACAATTTAATAAATAAACAAAATATACCTTCCGAATATGCTTTCCCCTGGGGAGTCATCCACAACGAACTATCAAGGCACGTGGGACCAATTACTTTCCTAGTTATGAACTTTTCATATGTCAGATTTATACACTCGCAATTGGGAATCGGTGTGTTCAAATATGCAGAAGATTTAAAATTACCTTTGTCTGGCCGTTGTCCAAAACTATATTTGTAATGTTATTTTATTAAAAGTAATTGTATATGACAATTTATTGAGTGTCTACTTTAACTCATCTATACTATAATAAAACTGTAACAAAGCCAAAATCTGTTGTAGTCCGGTCAAGCTGTTAAGACCTAAGTAGGTCAATAGCGGATCAGACCTAAGAAAAGAAGAAAAAAAAGCCAAATTTGTACATTAAATATTTTTGAAAATTTTGATCGGGGTAGACTTTGTTATCGATATAGAAGCCAAAAATAACCCTTTTCAAACACGCATTACTCTGAAAGTACTGAACCGATTTTGACGAAACATGGCACAGTGATAACTAATATTGCAAGATTACATCTAGGATTTACATCGTCTCATAAAATGCAAGGGATTCTCTAGGATAACGGACAAAAGTCAAAAATTTGTAGTTAATGAAATTCTTGATGGATTTTAGTAAATCTTCTTTGTGCTATATATAGGAGACAGATTAGCTATAATTTAAGCTATATTTCCCTAAGCTACTTTAAAAAAAAAAACAAAAAATTATCTCTGGGTTCTGAAACGACGACTCCGTCGGACCATATGATGTCCAGTACGTTATAACTGAGCTACGGCTATATGACATTTCTATGCGTAATTATAAACCACATATGAAAAATATGTGCAAACGAAACTGGCACTTATATGTGGTTACATTTATTTTATTGTATAGAAAATGTTTGCTAAACAAAGGTGACAAGATTTTTACTAAAACATTAACATAGATAATAGTTACATTGCATTGTAGAAGATGAATCTCAGTTAGAGTTCTATCAGTATGTGTGTTGTTTCGATATTTGATCAAATTAGTTTTCTAAATATTGTTGAGTCTTGAAGTAGTTTGGTTCTGGTTTGTAAATCTACGATTAATATAATCAGTTGAGGTGTTTGCAGTTACCACAATATATTGTATTTGTAGTAATATTGTAAACAGAGGTAAAGTTTTGTTTTCGAGGAATGCTTGGAATACTACTGATCCGATTTCAAAAATTCTTTCACTGTTAGAAAGGTATATTATCCCAAGTTCAGTATCTCAGTGAAAAAGGTGGTTTATGGTGGTAGAGCCAAGCTGAAACTATTACTGGTTTCAGCATGAATGGGTCGGCTCGTCCGGCGTAGTACCACCCTCTCATAGAAAACCGACGTGAAATAACAGTGCTCGCATTGTTGCGTTTCGTTAGGTCAGTGAGAGCGCCGGAGGCCCACCTCCCCTCCCCTCTCCTCCTCTCCCTCTGCCTCCCCTAATCCCTTCCCTCCAAAGGATGGCAACGCACTTGCGACTCCTCTGGTGTTGTTAGTGGCCATGGACGGTGGTGATCACTTAACATCAGGTGACCCACCAGTTCGTTTGCCACTTATGACATAAAAAAAAAACATATGTCAAAAGTAAAATAAATTTGACAAAATTAAGATTGAATGCAGATTTCACGTATACTTTACAAATTCTTATAAAACAAACAACTAAAACAAAATGAAAATTTAATGTAGATAAAGTTTAATTTTTACAGTATGTTAAGTGATGAAGTTACAAGGGGTACTGGGAAGACATTTATCGGCAATATATGTAAGTTAGATTTCATCTTCATTGGACACTTTAGGTAATGCAGCGAACAGGTTCTAGGCATATTTTAAAAGATTTCTCACATACCAACTGGGTATATGTTTCAGTGAATCCCTGGATAGTTTATATTCACAATTGGTAGTGCTAGATTTCGCTGCAATCGGGTTATAGGTTTTTTAAGATTATTTGCGTGTAAAAATACAATTGAAACCTGTTATAACCGATTTGGTGCAGACGAAGTTGCATGGGTTAGCTAGTTGCTAATATTTATTATTAAGTTATTTCTCTGTTATTTTCTGATTGACAATAACATTACCTTTGGCCATCGTTTGGAAGAAATTACTATCTTCTTCAATATATCAATATGCAAAGATAATATAATTAAGTACATCTTTCTCGTGTGTTTATCAAACGATTTTTTTGTTTAGTAAGATATTGACGAACTTTATAGTTATTAGATTTATAGTGTTTTTTTTTTTAATCCATGCCATTGTTATGACGATGCTTTCATTTATATGTCACCTTTTTTCTTTCTTAAACCTCGATAATATTAAATCTTTAAAAAATATGTAATATGGTCGAATTCCAACCACTAGAAGATCATTGGTACTTATAAATAGTCATTATTTAAAAAATGTCGAGGCAGTCTTAATGGCTGCCGACAGAAGTGACAACTCAAAACAATTAGATAAATGTGTTCTCTTTTGATTTTTCATATTAATATAGTGTGAATGATAATATTTAAATTTATTTATTGGAGTTATTAACATTAGTGTGGTTTTCATATCTATTGGCACTAATTAGATACATTTTTATAAAGTTTATTAATCAATGAAACGTTATGAGCCGCTGCAAAATATCAATATTACATGTACACTGGTCCCTATACTACGCGTTAATAGTCTGATGCGAGCCGCACAAGCGCGATACGGCGGGTCATGCTTACGCAGCATGTCATGACGCGAAATTATAAATTTATCTCCCGCCAAAAATACCGCTTAACGCTCCTAAAGAAGTTTTCACTTCAATAAAAATAATTCATTTATTTATTCATTTAAAATGTATTAAATAAATGTATATACATGTTAAAGTAAACAAAATACAGGCGCTTAGTTACTACTCGAGTTACACATATCTGTTCCTAATATTAAGTTTCTCGAAGATCGGGAGGCCAGTCTGGCCTCTTGCCAAGTTTGGAGTCGCTGTAGACTTTTTACATTTAATACTCTTAACTTTGACGTAGTGGACTCTTCGACTCTTGATGCTTGTAAGATTAATATAGCTCGTTTCGTTAAGAGGTTTACTTCGAATTGCTTTTAAATTGTTTGTTAAAGGAGTTTTTGGAACCACTATTAGTAGGTAATTGCCAAATTAATAAGTATTAATTTTCGTAGAAATAAGAACTTAAAGAGATGCGGGCATGATCGCAAAAAATAGAAATGTTGTCTTAGTTGATGTAATTTATAGTTTTACAAATTCGTGGTGGCTTAGTGGTTTGGCCGGTGGAATATTATTTCGATAACTGCAGGTTCGAACCCCGGCATATACCAACAAATTTTTCCGAATGTGCGTACATTTAATAATTTAAATTGGTCACACTATCGGCTGACGGTGAAGGAAAACATCGTGAGGAAACCTGAACCTAAGAAATGTTCTTGTAGTACTACTGTATGTGGGAAAAATATACAACTCTGGATTTCTCAGAGTTTGAAATCGCCAATACGTCGTAGGCTGACGTGATGATTACGCCCATACCTTCCTTCGGGAAGAGGCTTGTGGCCGTACAGTGGATCTCTTACAGGCTGATGATGATTCTAGTTTACAATGAAATCTCTTCTCACAGTCATCATGACTTTTTTCGATCCTATTTAAATAATCTTGAAACGATGGTGGCTCAGTTAATACGGTTTTCGGGTACCACGATCGATGTAGGTTCAAGTCACTGTGAGTGAATCGGGGCTCTATATGAAGAATAACATCCTGATGAAACCGTACCATTAAGGCTTCTTCTACTTCCGTCTGGCTACCACCCAACCTCAAGTTGAAAATCTGCCGCCAAGCCATTCTTAGGGTTTATGAACGTTAAAAACTTCCACTGGTTTGGAAAATAACCCTGTCATCGAGAAGGGCCGCTAAGAACATTGATATTATTTATTTCTGTTTTTATACATCTATCTATATATAAATCAGCAGCGAGAGTACAGTTAAGAACATCTCTCTACTCTGTAATAATAAAATTGGAAAAGTTTTTTTTAATGGTCGAAGTTCGACCACTGGACGAGAACTTGAAATTTTTAGTACACATATACAAATCCCTTTTCCTAAAGTCCTTATTAAAGAAAGGAAAGTAATTTTGAATATCGCTATGGTTGAAATGATGGTCAGTGTTATAGTTAACCTTTTGACATTGATACCTGCTTCATATGATGCTTAACCCTAGAAAGATAACCACGGCATACGTTCAAAGGCGCACTCTTTTATAATACGTGCTTTTAATTGATTAACTAAAAAATATATATAAATCAATATAAATTATATTATTATGTCAAAAGGTATATTTAAAACTATGAAAATAAAATACGTTTTTACTTTAATTTGTTTATTTCAAATAATTTAAAACCAAATGCGTAGACCTCTACGAATAAATAACGAACATCAACAGTCTTATGCTTCAGGAACAAAATCACTTATAATAATCTTATGAAAATAAGAGTTTTTTCTTATAATATGTTTGACTAAAATATAATCAGTATAAAAAATATGTCATAAAAAAATATTTAAAAATATTACTCATGGCAAACGTAACTTTTGCTGCCACAAAATATTCATTTGTGCTTAGTGGCGGTAGATATTATTTTATTTTTAGACGTAAAGTACCGTCTTCTTTTGATCGATGCCGTGATGGTTCCTCTTTTTATATTGTACGATCTTGTGCAGAGGGTACTCTAACAATATTTTCAATGATACTCAGAACATGTCTCGGCAAAGTAGAAGTCTCTAGTTTCTCTGTCATTTATGGCGTAGCTAGATGTGTACTGAGTTTATTGATATATTCTCTTTTATTCAAGGGCTTTTCATGTTTTGACATGACATTGTGGTAGTATATCACGTAAGAGTTGACAAATCTTATGTTCAATATGCCATAAAAAATAGTCATTGGCCACCTATTCGCTTTCTTTGAATACGACATCGAAAAGCACATTTGGCCGAAAGTGTCCACATCGCTTTGGCTAGATTATAATACATAATTATTTTAAGCTTACCAGTTACTGGATTTAGGACACCTTCCTCATCACACGATGATAATAAACAAGTCATCTTGACGGGCATCGGCTTGTATGATACCATAGCTAAATAACGTATAAAGCGCAATTTTTTATTTTCGACCAACGTGGATTACGTGTGTGTATGTGCTAAAATGCATACATAGTATATCAATCCTAAAAACAAATAAAAAACATTTACAAATAGGCTCTGAATCGTTACAACTGGAATATGAATTAACTCAAAAGTTCCCCAAAAGATAACCATACCCCTCGCGAGCGCACAGACTCGTCATGTAAATAAAACTATAGTACTTACAGCATGGAAACAGTCGTCCCGAGAATGGGCAAACTGATGATTGAGTTGACTGAGAAGGACGTCGGAATACACGCGAAAGACAAAAAAAATACAGCAATATATTTCCGGCGCAAGCGCCTCTGAGACGTAGGTTATCTTTCTAGGGTTAAACTTACTATACACCAAATCATATTACTGATTTAGGACCTCATTGTAGAACCTAACACTATCACCTAAATCTATTTTCTTAATCTCACTGAGCCCAAAATATGGGATAGCAAATTTGTGATAATTTTAATATTAAAATTATACCGATCTGATACAAACTTTAGGTGTCCATTAGTTGACAAATAATGTATGCAGCACGAACCCTGTTATAATATATTTTACTATACTTATATAGCAATTTTAACATAGTCATCATTACGGTTAATTGTTTTCTCATACTTCTGATAAACAGAAGAAAATCAATATTACATCACACATATATAACATCATAAGACTTGAGACACCCGAGCCAACCTCACCTGCACGTGGTGCACCCTGCTGAAATAACGAACGAGGCAATGGCGAAAGCGGGGTGGTAGGGTTTCACAGCCTGACTGGGTCGCATCCACCATGTATATGGTGAAAAAGCCCGTCATAGTGATTCGCTTCTGCGGGTCGCGTTTCGGGATCAGCCTGTGCATATCCAGCTTTTCGCAGGCCGGCATGACAGCGGAGACCAGCGATGGACAGTGTGTCACTCGGTGGTCGCCATTGTTTTTGGATTGTACTGGGCTTAACATCAGGCATAGTGAAGATATTTTGCCGTGCTACAATAAAAAAAAATTGTATTGTGGTTACCTGTTTTAAGAAAAAGGCAACTTGAGGGAATATACATGCATATTTTAACCTTTAATTTCGTTTTTACGCAGTAAACGGAGTATCTGAATATCTGCCACACGAAAACGAGAAAGCTTTCTCTTGTTGATTACGCCAGAAAAATTGAAGAGCGAATAAAGAAAAACTTGCTAAAGGCTGTTTGGATAATTTATGATCAGTAATGGAGTCTCTGTCTATTTGGAAAAGCGACTTTTAACTCTCACGGTATTATTACAAAAAAGTTAAATACGTATTGAACCCTGGCTTTAAAAAAGTTTCATATTAAATGCACCGCGGTCGCTGATTGTTCGCCATCTTGATCTTTTGTCTCGCTTTGGTTACGTTAGGTTAGACTTGTGAAAAAGGATAACGCGAACTTGCCTCGGGCGAGCGCGGTGCATTTATTAGGAAACTTTTTTAAACCAAGTATTTAATACGTATTAAACTTTTTTGTAATAACACGGTCAATGATTTATAATTTTAAACTAAACTAGAAATGTTAACAAAACCTCTGTCTATATTTCTCATCTGTACTTAGCTTATTTCCGTTGACTAGTTATTTGTCATATGAATATAAATGTGTAGTAATATAAAAAACATGGTTCAGGATATTATTAAGTTCGGGGCATTATTTATTGGGAATTTTTATCTATACTAATATTATAAAGCTGAAGAGTTTGTTCGCTTGAACGGTCTAATCACAGGAACTACTAGTCCGATTTGAAAAATTCTTTCAGTGTTAGATAGCTCATTTGTCAAGGAAGGCTATAGGTTATATATCATCACGCTAAGATCAATAGAAGCGGAGCACCTATGAAGAATGTTTCAAAATCAGAGTTAACGTATGTATTGTTTAAAAATATTTTCATTTTCTCCCTAAACGAAGTCGCGAGTTCAAGTTAGCGTTAGCCTCAAGTAACTGTTTCACGCAGATGAAGTCACGAGCAGAAGCTAGTATGTTACATGAGAAAAATGGAGTCTCTTAATGGCAAAACTTACTGATTTGAATTTGCGTGTGCGCTTGTGCCTGTGTCTGTGCCTTCGCGTTTATTTGTGTTTGCGTTTGGATTTGCAATTGTGCTTTGATTATATACATTTAGGGAGCCTTAATATAGATTAAAGATTTTTTTTTTATATCATAGGAGGCAAACGATCAGTTGGGTCACGTGATGTTAAGTGATCACCACCATCCATAGACACTTGCAACACCAGAGGAGTCGCAAGTGTGTTACCAGCCTGTGTTTGGGAGAAGGGGGAGTGGGGAAGAGAGGAGGGGAGGGAAGATGGGTATCCGGCGTTTTCACTGACCGAACGAAACGCAACAATGCAAGCACTGTTGCTTCACGTCGGTTTTCTGTCAGTGGATGGTACTACCCCGGGCGAGCCGACTTATTCATGCTGAAACCAGTGATAGCTTCAGCGTGGCTCTACCACCTACTAAGATTGTAAGTGATACGCTTGTATAAGGTGAAATAATAAACTTTTAGACTTGAGCTAGGTAGTCTATTTAAAAATACAAATAATTAAACCAAATTAGAGCATAAAGTCTCATAAAATGTTTAATGTTTTGTTGCATCTGTAAACAATAAACGTATATTTATCGTATTTATTGAAAAATAGGTCGAACGATTCGAATCGCAAACTCCGAATTCAATTACAATCATTACAAAAATGGAGCGAGTACGTAAGTGATTTCGCGTAAAGAAACCGCGAGTTCGCGCAAAGGGAGCAACAAAAAAATAATGTCGCTTCAAATTGAATCATTTGTAATATTCATTCTTTTTTACTCTTGCTTCTGTGGACTGTTTTCAGTGTTGCCACTGATATAAAGATTACTGGATGAACAAATAGAGTTTAATAACTAGTGAATGATTTTATTATTCACTCCCTTTCAATGATGTTGCGTGATGAAGCGAAAAACGTTTAATTTATTGTGGTCATTGCACCTTAATCTGCAACATATTGTATTAAGTATATTTATTATATTTTACGGTTACATACTAACAGTATCAACCGACATCAGGTTCAACCGTCAAGTAAGGACGCGTTTTAAAATACTTTTGATATTGATTGATATTTCCCTGTTTCTATTAGTTTCAGATAGCACTTTTTTATGTATACCTCGCTCAAGTAAAATTGTTTTTTGTTACAGTAAAACATGGTAGCGGCCAATCATTCCACGCCGAAGTGCAAAGTAACGTCCACTTTAATATCTGTTTTTATTATTGAAGTTATACTTCTTTTGGCGCGTTAGGGAAAAATTATGAGAATAAATATTTACAATGCACGCGCACACCGTCACGGAAAACCGACATCCTGAAGTCAGCTATAGTCAACATTTTGTTTCTTTGTATTTCTTTATATTAAAACTTTCAATGTATTAAATACCTTTTTTCTATTGTTAGTGTCGTTTTTTGAAGTTATACTTCTTTTGGCGCGTTAGGGAAAAATGATGAGAGTAAATTTTTACGATGCGCGCGCACACCGTCACGAAAAACCGACACCCTGAAGTTAGCTATAGTCAACATTTTGTTTCTTTGTATTTGTTGTTTGTATTTCTTTGTATTAAAACTTTCAATGTATTAAATACCTTTTTTCTATTGTTAGTGTCGTTTTTTCTACAAACGTAGAATAAGGCGAAAGATAAAATTTTTGAAAAGATTTTTATCTTGTTACACCAAAGAAGTATAACTTCTAACGCGTGTACATAAGTACACACACACTTTTTTTTATTTATATTTTTAAATTAACTTTGCCGTACGATTTCATAAGTGTTAAATCTTTGTGTCAAGCTCCAAGATATTTTATGACCAATATTTTGGAAGGTAATTGTTCCGTATCTAAGGGTCCTAGAATTATACTATACACTCTATAACCTTGCCTTATAAATAGGCTATAAAATGCAACGGCAAAGTTTTCCAATTGGATCGATAGTTTCAGAGATTAGCACGTTTAAATAACTCATTACCGTATTTTCAATGATGGAATATGGAAGGAGTGTCTTTAATTCTAATTCATACATATACATAACGTAAATCTAAAGTGTCTGTACTTTTTCGATTTCCGTGAAAAAAAGTATTGCAGGTGTCTGGGAATAAGCGATAAAATACATTTCAATCATTTTTAGAAATGTCTGTCTGTCTATCTCTCTGTCTGTCTGTTTGTATGAACACGTTTTTTTTTTTTTTATCGTAGCACGGCAAAGTGACTTTACTGTGCCTGATGGTGAGCACAGTATAATCTAAAAACAATGGCGACCACCGAGAGACACACTATCCCTCACCGGTCGCCGCTGTCATGCCGGCTTGCATAAATGTCTCTTCACGTTACGCTTGAAGGACCCCATATTATAGAAAGGAGGGAACACACTGGCTGGGAGATTGTTCCACAGCTTCACGGTACGGCAGAAATAAGAAGTTGCGAACTTTTTAGTTCCCAGTTCGTGCCCAGTATCATTATTAAAGTACTGGGTATACAATAAAACGTCATCGATCAAAATCAAAAACCAAGAAAATCATAAAGCATATCTTCGAGAATAACTTAGTTTATGCTTCATTAAATAATTCATACATATAATAAGAACGTAAATCTAAAGTGTCTGTATTTTTTCGATTTCTGTGAAAAAATGTATTGCAGGTGTCTGGGAATAAGCAATAAAAATTTTTAGAAATGTCTGTCTATCTCTCTGTCTGTTTGTATGAACACGTATCATTATTAAAGTACTGGGTACACAATAAAACGTCATCGATCAAAATAAAAAACCATAAAGCATATCTCCGAGAATAACTTAGTCTATGCTTCATTAAAATCGGTCCACTCTATCAAAAGTTATTGTAATTTGAATGATGGCTCGAGTTAAGTACGAGGATAAGAGTAGTAATCTATACCAATATTATAAAGTTGGAGGGTATGTTTGTTTGGTTGAATGCGCTAAACTTAGGAACTACTGGTCAGAAAAAAATCTCAGTGTTAGCTCATTTATCGAAAAAGGCTATAAGGTATATATCATCACGCTAAGACTAATAGCAGCGGAGCACCAATGAAGAATGTTTCAAAATCGGGTTTTTTTTTTCTTCTGTGAATTTCCGCTGCGTGTTAGCATTAGCTCATAGTAACTATTCCACGCGACGAAAATTATCAATATTACGTTTAAAGACAAAATATGACCATGTATTAATTTTTCATGCAAAACACTAGATAATATATATTTTATTTGAAATGTCATTTCCAGTATAACTAATTCTGTAATATATCCATCCTCCTTTCTCCTTTATGGAACTCGTTCTACGATAATCAACTGTCTTCAGAAATTCCCGACGTCACGTTGCCGGAAAAGGAAGAAGAATAATCCGTTTCTAAGTATATTTTATTAATACTTCTATCTTTACAAGCGTAACTTTGTTAGGAATTTTAAATGAAATACGATCTTATTTGAATTCCACTGTGAGATTTTGTTTAATAATTTTTTATACATTCTAAGCACGTTCGGCTTTTTGTTTAGTTTATACTTTTAGGGGTAAGGCATGTTACGTCTAATCGAAAAAGGCTATAAGGTATATATCATCACGCTAAGACTAATAGCAGCGGAGCACCAATGAAGAATGTTTCAAAATCGGGTTTTTTTTTTCTTCTGTGAATTTCCGCTGCGTGTTAGCATTAGCTCATAGTAACTATTCCACGCGACGAAAATTATCAATATTACGTTTAAAGACAAAATATGACCATGTATTAATTTTTCATGCAAAACACTAGATAATATATATTTTATTTGAAATGTCATTTCCAGTATAACTAATTCTGTAATATATCCATCCTCCTTTCTCCTTTATGGAACTCGTTCTACGATAATCAACTGTCTTCAGAAATTCCCGACGTCACGTTGCCGGAAAAGGAAGAAGAATAATCCGTTTCTAAGTATATTTTATTAATACTTCTATCTTTACAAGCGTAACTTTGTTAGGAATTTTAAATGAAATACGATCTTATTTGAATTCCACTGTGAGATTTTGTTTAATAATTTTTTATACATTCTAAGCACGTTAAGCTTCGGCTTTTTGTTTAGTTTATACTTTTAGGGGTAAGGCATGTTACGTCTAATTTTATTTCTAGAAATTTCTTTTTCACATGATCATTGTGTCCGATTTCAGCCACCGTACACTTAACACCGATGTACTTTCCATCAAGTATTGTGCAGTCGTTTTGCCGGACTAGTAAAAGGTAAAGACTAAAAGTAGATAAAAAGGGACGCAGTTGCAAAGACTGCCGACAGAAGTGAAAACTCAAAACAGTGGCATCACTGTGATTCTTTTTGAATTTTGAAGTTATACTTCTTTTGGCGCGTTAATTTCATAAACTGTAAATTGAAACTCTTAACATTAGTCCGGTTTTGATATTTATTGGCATTGAGGGCAATAATTATATACAGTTTTTTAATCGATCCAAAATTTGATGGGTTGTACAGGTTCAATACAAAATATCAATGTAACATGTACAGTCTGATGCAAGAGCAATACGTTACGAGCATGTTGAGGTAATCGGTGACATGAACTCATAAATTTTTCGTCTAACAAATATTTAAAAAAAAATGACAATCGTGGCTAAAATAATTTTCGCTTCAAAATCTAAATTAGGACGAGATAAATTAAAATATGAATTTTATTGTACATCAAAAACTGTACAAATATTGTATTCTATAGTAACAAAATAGCGGGTAGAATGTTAGTTATTAATAAACTAGCTTTTAGTAGATAAAAGACTTATATTAAAACTTTCAATGTATTAAATACCTTTTTTCTATTGTTAGTGTCGTTTTTTCTATAAACGTACAATAAGGCGAAAGATAAAAATTTTGAAAAGATTTTTATCTTGTTACGACAAAGAAGTATAACTTCTAACGCATGTACATAAGTACACACACACACACACACACACTTTTTGTTAAATCAGTTTCAGTTTGAATTATTTAAATTTCATAAATTGTAAATTGAAACTTTTAACATTAGTCCGGTTTTTACATTTATTGGCACTGCGGGCAAATACAGTCTGATGCAAGAGCAATACGTTACGAGCATGTTGAGGTAATCGGTGACATGAACTCATAAATTTTTCGTCTAACAAATATTTAAAAAAAAATGACAATCGTGGCTAAAATAATTTTCGCTTCAAAATCTAAATTAGGACGAGATAAATTAAAATATGAATTTTATTGTACATCAAAAACTGTACAAATATTGTATTCTATAGTAACAAAATAGCGGGTAGAATGTTAGTTATTAATAAACTAGCTTTTAGTAGATAAAAGACATTTATTTACAGAACTGCCTTCTCTGAAAACCAGACGTCGGAGACAAAATTCACAAACGGCGTACAAATAGAAACTAAATAAGGAACGTTGCAATCTGATTTCTTACTTCTGTCCCGACTAACGGGGGGAAATAAAACTGTCGTTTCATAGCGGAACAGGGTCGGACATGTTACTGCACCCGTTGGTATGCGGGATCTAGTTGACCCCTCCCCTCTTTGGGGGGAAGGTTCCCTAAGCGACATCACGCGCGATTCCGACCCGTACAAATCACGCAACCTGTACACGCGACCCGAGTACTGCGAGTTTAGGTAAATCAATTAAAACTATACACATTTCCGCATTACTGGAAGTACATCGCTCGTGACATTCTAAACCTTTTTGATAACATTGAATTTGATAGAGCAATGGATAGTTTGAAACGTTTGTGCCGAGTAAACGATAACTATAGAGGTCGGACGATATGTCAATAGTTCTGTTTATTTTTCAGTAAACACCTATGTGTTTGTAATAAAAAAATACAGTCGAAATAATAAGTCAGCTGTCACGGGCACAGGAGATAGCATTCTTTGTCGAGGCGAGTCGACGTTACACGTAACGCTATGCAAATATATTCTGTAGTTCTCTCCTTACCTTTTTCATTGTGACAACTTGTTTTGCGAGATATTTTTCGAAGAGTCCGAGTAGTTTCCTTATGTTTAAGTTCTGGCATCTTGTCATGAGTTGTTGACTTTTTGTGGAATATGTGTGTTTATTTTTTATCTTACTATGAATAATATAGTACCGGAGACGTTTATGGACAAATAATTTTTAAGAGAAAATTATGACATATTATCAAGGTTGAAGGGTAAAGTTTATTCGTGATATTGATATAAATAAATTAAAATCTATTGCCGAATTTATGTAAGTGTACCACTTTAGAAGAATGTTATTATAACTAAAGATACGTTACCTACATGATATTTGGACAAAACAAATGGTACGATGACGCAAGCATACGTAAAGTAATATTATAACGCCACACTGTCTTAGATGAAATATGGAAGTAAGATGACATATTTTCAGTATCGGTGGTGAAAAATAAATAGTTATGTGTTGCTTAGATACGGTCTGATTGACGAAGCAGCCGTGAAAAGTAAGCTAACTAGCCAAGTTTTAACAAGGCGCTGTCGAGCGCTTATAACGTATCTACAGGTTTTTAGTTAAAATATCAATGCTTTAGAATGACTTCACCTGTTTGAATAATTGTTTAAATTGCGAGTGAAATAGATGACAATGCGTCTCCCTATTCAAATCCTTCAAAAATAATGACAGAGTCCAGGTCTAATTGTTCACGTTATATTATTTTATTACATGGTCTTAATGTGAAAGGAAGATTTGGTCTCATTTTTGTAATAAGTATACATGTGCGAAGCCGAGACTGGCAGCTAGTTAGTAGTAACTAGCTACTACCCACGACTTTGTCCACGTGGAATGGTTACTTTGGGCTAATGCTAAGCGAGGAATTAATTAATAAAGATATTTCGACGCTATTAGAAATCGCTTTGCAAAAGAATCAGCATTGAAGTAAGAAAAACCACCGGTTGCGAAAATTACGATAAATTTAAAAATATTTACATAACAAGCGATAAGTACAAAACTTTGAAATGCCTATCATTGCGGTAAAGGCAATCATAATTTTGCGAAGTGCAAGTATAAAACCTATGTATGAGTTGTTGAAAAATAATTCTAAATTTATCTGGACAAAAGAATGTCAAAACAGTTTTGGGATAGTGAAGAAGGATATGGTCTCCGATAATGTTTTAGTTCACTTTGATAGATCACTCCCAATAAGATTGGCATGGCATGGCAAGATCTCAAAATGGTATAGGAGCAGTTTTAAGTCATATCATGCCAGATGGTACTGATAGACCGATAAGTTTTACTTCTAGAGTTTTAACTAAAGCTAAAAATGGATACTCTATGATTCATAAAGAGGCATTAGCTATTTATTGGGCAGTTCAGAAATTTTATCAATATTTAGTAGGAACTAAATTTGAACTGCTATCAGATCACAAACCTTTACAAGCATTATTTGGTGAGCATAAAAGTTTACCACAAATGGCAGCAGGAAGACTACAAAGATGGTCATTGTATTTAGCCGAATTTGATTACATATTTAAACATGTGAAGGGTTGTAATAATTTTAAGGCAGATGTGATTATATTAATTTTGTGGAGGAACAAAATATTATAGATTTAAATATTGTCAGATCAGAAACTGGAAAAGATTCTACTT
The DNA here is from genome assembly GCA_015888305.1 of Antheraea pernyi. NCBI lineage: Eukaryota > Metazoa > Arthropoda > Insecta > Lepidoptera > Saturniidae > Antheraea > Antheraea pernyi. The sequence goes on along the minus strand of MU160344.1, from coordinate 44,446 downwards.
TAAGTTAAAGTTTTTAATATGATTAGATATGGTTTTCCCAAAGAATTAAAAAGTGAATTTCTAAAGCCAAGGAAAAATGAATTGTATATTGATTAGGGTGTAATGATGTGGGATTATCGAGTTGTAATTCCATTTACATTTCGAAATAATTTATTAATAGAATTACATAACACTCATGAAGGTGTTGTAAAAATAAAAATGAACGCTAGATCGTATTTTTGGTGGCTAAATTTAGATAACTGTATAGAAAATTTCGTTAGAAATTGTAATTTATGTATATCTGCATGGCCAGATCCTTCGAAATCAATAAATGTTTCATGGCCAAAGACTAATTTACAATATGAGCGAGTACATGCAGATTTTCTTAGACCTATAAATGGGAAAATAATATTAATTATTATCGATTCGTACTCTAAATGGCCAGAAGCATTTATGATGAAAAATTTAGATTCCAAAAACACAATTGAAAAGTTTAGAGAATGTGTTAGTCATTATGGATTACCGAAAACCGTTGTTACAGACAATGCAACTACTTTATGATAAAGAGAGTTTTCAAATTTTCTTAATAAAAATGAGATAAAACATGAAACATCTCCACCTTATCATCCGGCTATGAACGGATTTGCAGAAAGTGCTGTCAAAATTTTTTAATTTAGTATTAGTAAAAATCTTAAAGGTAAGTCCAATTGTAACACATCTTTTGAAACCTTAATTAATCAGTATCTTTTCTTTTATAGAAATTCAATACATGTTACCACTGGTGTTGCACCGTCACAATTAATGTTTCAAAGGAAACTTAGGACTCGTTTTGATTTACATATGAATTACATATGAATAATACATATGATAATTTTAAAGTAAGAAATAAAGAAGGAAGAAATGAAACATTTATAGAGGGAGAATATGTGTATTGTAGATATTACAGAAACCCTAACAAGAAAGTGTTTACAAAATGTATTAGCGATGAAGTCTTAGGTAAATCTACATGCTTATGTAAAGTTTTAGATGAAGGAATTATTTAAAAATGATTAAATTAATTTTATTATAAATAATAAAATATTTGAGAGGGGAGTATTGTAGTATACTGATGTAAAAAGTATATAGTTATTTTATTACTTATAAACTATGAGTTTATGTTTGGAACGATTTGAAAAGATAGACAGTTCGACTGTTCACGGACTTGTTGACATATGTATTTTTTATTTAGTCATTTCAATGGTTTAATAATGGCTTAATAATGTTTGCTGCATTTAAATATACTAGTGGGCGACCAGAGGTCGACATTCGACCATAATTCATTGATTTTTTTAAGTTTGAATTTTATTAGAGTTAATATCATTGTTGAATGTAGAATCAAAAAGGGTAATTGGAACGTAAGAGTAAAATAATACACACAGTCGAGCATTGCAACCTCTTTCGCAACCTTTTTGAAGTTCTTTATTGACGGATGTCAAATATTTTAAATAATTTAATGTACTTCTAATGCATTTTATATAAAATAAATTTCTACACTTCTCCTCCATATAAACTTTACTATGCCAAATTTCACGTTCATCCGTTCGCGCAATTCCGTTAAAAAGGGATACAAAGTTTAGGCGTCACGTATTAATATATAGACATGATGTTATTTTAATAGTTGTAACAAAGGCTTGTACATACCAAACTGGGACTTGATTTCTTAAATATTTCGATGTTTACCTTTATAATTGGAAATTTATAACTTAATAGCCCGTATAAGTGACACTATTTATCAAGCTTAGACAAGTTATGACATGTTTGTTTACAAACAGCCTAATTCATTAACAGTCATGTTAAATAGCATACTTGGGAAACTGGTTAAACGAAAAACATTCCATAAGTGATAAAAAATTTAGGTCCCTTCAAATCCTACTTCAGGATTCACTGTATATTGGAATCATTTATGGCAGTATTATAATATCCGACACTTGTATTTAGAATCGAAAAGACGGAAAGAAATATAAAACACACTTAGAAATTTATCAAATTATCATAAATATTCACACAATGAAAACGGAATAAAGCATTTGATAATAAATTTAAGTCAAATATAAAAGCGAAAACTCGTAACGTTTCCTCATATTTAAGTGTACTTACGCATTCCGCCCACTGTCACATTATGGGCGGGCGGCAATTTAAAACAATAAGCACGCTTTCATTTCCAAGCGATACTTTATGCTTCGCGAGCACGCAAACCCAGCTTATTACGTTGAAGGCTTGTTTCGTCGAATGGGCTTGCGAATATGCCAATTATATGTGTCAGTATTTTTACCGCGTCACCGATATAACTAAGTGGTTTTTATCATCAAGAATAATAATCCAGGAGGTGTAGACAAAGCAGTTAAGTACATTTTTCTCCTCTGTTTGTCAATTTATATTTAGTTTATTAGCTATTTCCGTGATTTATCATTCAATAAAATACAATGGAAACAGTTCCTATTTCTCCACACCAAAGACGAGCCGCGAGGCTTTTATTTACAAGTTTCTATTCTCTATCATTCTCGATGTTTACCTCCACTAATTTATAATATCTGAAGAAAAAATCGAGGCAGCCAAAGGTCTGCCGACAGAAACAACTTGTTCTCTTTTGAATTTTCATATTAATTATAGTGTAACAATATTTAAATTTCAGAATTCGTTTACTGAATTTATTAACATTATGTTGGTTTTCATATCTATTGGTACTCGGAGTAATGATTACATACATTTTTATAGACTATTATTCAATCAAACGTATGATAAGCTGCAAAATAACAATATTACACATATGTAAAATAAACAGGGTGTGTCGTAAAGATACACGATACAAGTAAAGCTTTTGTAACAGGGAAGGATTTAAAAAAAAATTCGATAATCAAACGAGAACTGATATTACACATATGTAAGTACACATGCCCCTATACTACGCGTCGCTAGTCGGACGCAAACCGCGTAAGCGCAATACGGCCAGTCATGCTGACGTAGCATGTCATAACGCGAAACTACAATTTTATCTACTGCCAAAAATACCGCTCCAACACTCCTAAAGAAATTTTCAATTCAAAAAGACTGTATATTTACACTTAAAAATTAATGCTATTGATCGAATGTCTACCATTTGATGAAACTATTAATAATAAATATTAGAATATCATCTATACTAATATTATAAAGAGGTAAAGTTTGTGAGTTTGTGACGTTGTAGGGTGGTAATCTCAGGAACTACTAAACCGATTTTGAAAATTCTTTTACCAATATAAAGTCACGTTATTTATGAGTGTCATAGGCTACATATCAGCACGCTAAGACCCATAGGAGCGGAGCAGTAATGAAGAATGTTGCAAAATCGGGGTATTTTTTTTTTCTTTTCAGAGCTTCCGCTGCGTTTCAGCGCAAAATAACCATTCCACGCTTACGTATTACCGCCCAACGAAGTGGGCACGGGTCGGCTAGTTTCATATATAATTATTTATTCTTTAATAGAGTTGATTTAAAAACAAAGTCCCCAACCGCGTCTGTCTGTCTGTTCGCGATAAATTCAAAAAATATTGAACGGATTTTCATGCGGTTTTCATCATTGGATAAAGTGATTAATGATGAACGTTTTAATATATCATTTGTCAAGGTTTTTTGTTTATAATCAGGGCGGGACAACGTCTACCAGGCCTGCTAGTTCAAATATAAAAAACAAAAAAAAACAAACTATTAATTTCGGCTAAGTTCTAGAAGATATTAATTGAATAACTTATTGCAATCTAGTAAAGTTTTAATATTTGTAACTTACCTCAAAGTTACTGTCAATCCTAAACGGCTGGACCGATTTTAATAAAACTTTGTGTGCGTGTTCCAGTGGATCCGAGAATGGTTTAGATTCACAATTGGACCCGGTAGGTGGCGTTGCGGTTGACTTTTAGGATTTTTTTATTATCAAGGCAGGACAACGTCCACCAGGTCCGCTAGTATACTTATATATTTGAATTTGAACTATTAAAATAAAATTCAGAATAATCAATAACTGAACCTGGATCTTAATATTTCTTTTCCATTATAATTTTGCCATACACTCATAATTATTACCGTCATTCACAGAAGCCAACTTGTGGAAATTGAGCAAACTTGAGTTGTAGCGTTTATGAAGATCTGTCTACATAATTGATACTGCAAAGTTTACCTTTGTCTCGAAGGAAAGCAAGGATCATATTTCACGAGAAACTGAATGTACGTGCTATTTCTTTGTTGATTATAACAGAATCTATATGGCAACAAAGTACCTTATTTTCGGTCGCAGTTAAAAATAATACTTAAAAGGACGTTGACTACTTAATGTAAATGATGTAAAAAAACCATTGATTACAATATTAATTAAATAATAAAATTAATCTTAATTATAAGCTTTTAAAATTACCCAGTGATACAAAACATCAAAGTAATTTATAATATTCTTATTGACAGATTAGAAGAAGTAGTCCGGTTTTTTTTATTGTAGCACGGCATAATGACTGCACTGTGCCTGATGGTAAACACAGTACAATCCAAAAACAATGGCGACCAAAGAGTGACACATTATCCATCGCCGGTCGCCGCTGTCATGCCGGCCTGCGAAAAGCTGGATATGCACAGGCTGATCCCGAAATGCGACCCGCAGAAGCGAATCACTATGACGGACTTTTTTGCTATATACATGGTGGTTGCGACCCAGTCAAGCTGTGAAACCCTACCACTCCGCTTTCGCCATTGCCTCGTTCGTTATTCAGCAGGGTGCACCGCGTGCAGGTGAGGTTGGCTTGGGTGTCTCAAGTCTTAGATGTTATTCGACACCTCTTACCCCGGTGAAGCTGTAAAGTCCTTGCCAGGGCAATTGCGTAGTCAGCTTGAAAAAAAAGAGTAAAAGAAAAATAAAATAATATCGCACTATGAACAAAGATAATTCTAGGAAAATAATATAGAGTTATTTATGAAAATGTCCATCTTATAAGTATCTTATTTTATTTAATAATACCTATATTGTTATTCTGTTTACGTAATAAATAAGCTACTGAAATATAATTATAAGATTACTGTGTTATGTCAACTTACTAAGCCCTTGGTAGTAGTAGATATCCTTACATCTCAGTGGTACCAACACCACGTCGGTCGACATAAGTTCGCATGCTGCATTGAGTTTTCCTTGAAATAGCGTGGTGGTTCAATTTATTACTAAATTTATTGGCTATTTATTACCGCCATTATATGAGAACCAGTTTTTCTTTAGGTTTAGCGTGCTTCTATTTTAGAATACACGGTTATTTAATATCTACATGTATAAAAAATATTGGTGTGCATTCATATTTTTATTTTTCATATTTTTTCTCCCCCTAAACGGCTTGAGTCTGCCTAACGAATCTGCTAGATAAGAGGTTCTGCTAGACAACAATTATGATGAAACGCTAAGGTTCTAATAAAGTAAAATAAACAGGGTGTGTCGTAAAGATACACGATAGAAGTAAAGCTTTTGTATTACAGGGAAGGATTTAAAAAAAAAAACGATAATCTAACGAGAACTGATGTTTTCAACACTCTACCCGACACAGTATTTATTACTTTTTGTCACAAAAGAAGGTCGCGAATTTCAAAAGACTTAAAAAATGGAGTAGAATTCATAGAAACAAATCATATACACTTTATATTTGAAATTATGTAGTTTTAATAAAATAGCATATCTAGTTTTATAAAAACAATTTTTCAAGTCATAAATATAATTATAAAAAATTCAAACTACTATATATTTTACAAGATTCTCTTAAAATATAACCTTTGTCTAGACATTTGTTTGAATAAAATAACACGTCTGAATTAAATATAAGATGATTCGAAATATTTGCGTTTATTCTTTTGTTTTTAATTTTAAACAATTTTTATTCTGACTGTCTTTACTCTGCCTTGAGGTATAATATTATCATTACATAGTATAAAACAAAGTCCCCAACCGCGTCTGTCTGTCTGTTCGCGATAAATTCAAAAAATATTGAACGGATTTTCATGCGGTTTTCATCATTGGATAAAGTGATTAATGATGAACGTTTTAATATATAATTTGTCAAGGTTTTTTGTTTATAATCAGGGCGGGACAACGTCTGCCGGTCCTGCTAGTTCATATATAACAAAAAACAGTAAAAGAAAAACGAAACTATTAATTTAGGCTAAGTTCTCGAAGATTTTAATTGAATTACTTATAGCAATCTAGTAAAGTTTTAATATTTGTAAGTTACCTCGAAGTTACTGTAATTTTGATCATATAATTTTTTTATCCGAATTCGAGTGATATCGTTTCATTACCTCCGATTATTCCAATTATTTTAAACACCTACGTATCTACGCAGAAGGCTGATTATGCGTAAGAGCTTATAACGTAATGACGTGTTTTTGTGGGTGCCAAAAATATCATTTGTATTGACGATTGTTACCTTCCTGCATAATTTAGGCTAATAATTTCTGTTGTATCAAGTATGTGGGTTTGCTTCCTACGTCATAACGCTTGGCTAGGTAAGCCTAATTAATTAAGCCACTTAACCTATAAGTATAGTTTACAGTGTAATCAATTATGAGGCATTTCTTCTTATAAATGAATTCAAAAACTTTTCATTTGGTTGTTTATCGCGAACAGACAGACAGACGGACAGACAGACAGACGTGGCAGAAGACTTTGTTTTATAATATGTAATAATGATACAACCAAATGAAAAGTTTTTGAATTCAAAAACAAAGTCTTCTGCCACGTCTGTCTGTCTGTCCGTCTGTCTGTCTGTTCGCGATAAACTCAAAAACTACTGAACGGATTTTCACGCACTTTTCACCAGTAGATAGAGTGATTCACGAGGAATATATATAGGAGTAAGTATATAATTTGTCAAGGTTTTTTTTATTAGGGTGGGACAACGTCCGCCGAGCGCGCTATTATTATTTTTAAATATTTGTTACTTCAGAACTATGTCATTTGGAAACCGATTTAAAAAAATGTTTTTAATTCGAAAGGGGATATTTTCAAACGAGTCCCATTTTCATTTGATTGGCATTGGACCTCAGATTTCGTAGTAGGGAACTTTTTAAAATCGATTAGGAAATATATAATGAATGAACAAAGTCAAATTAAAGATATATGTATGATATTGAATTAAAAATATTGCTATTACTAAAGAAATGTTACTGTACGGACCTCGCGAATTTAAACCGATATTTATCACAACACCGCTGCAGTGGGGTCGTTGCAACTGTCGCGTCGTATCGCCCGCAGCAATCTGGTGCGCTATCAAGGAAGTGTCAGAAGAAAACAAAATATTTACTAAAAACAGGTCTCGTGCCTACTTCAAGGTTCATGACAACTTTAGTTTATACCTTATTTTTCTTTTTTATGTAACTTTAATAGCATGAATATAATAAAGCCAGCCCGGTAAACACGTATTCAGTTCTTATTCGAGGCCGTCCACTAATTGATTCACCATTTAGGATTAAGTTGGAATGCTTTAGTGTTAAGTGTGTGTTGTTAATGAAACTTAAAGAATACGTGGTGATAACTGTGGTATAGAAAGGCGTAGTCAAATCAACCCTTGTAAATTTTACTTCATTTTTATTAAATTTAAAGTTTAGATTGGTATCTTATGTGAAAATGTTGACAACTATGCATATTTGTAGGTGGTAGAGCCACGCTG
>MU160344.1:18487-36670 GCA_015888305.1 Antheraea pernyi | reverse complement strand
CGATAATCTAACGAGAACTGATGTTTTCAACACTCTACCCGACACAGTATTTATTACTTTTTGTCACAAAAGAAGGTCGCGAATTTCAAAAGACTTCAAAAAATGGAGTAGAATTCATAGAAACAAATCATATACACTTTACATTTGAAATTATGTAGTTTTAATAAAATAGCATATCTAGTTTTATAAAAACAATTTTTCAAGTCATAAATATAATTATAAAAAATTCAAACTACTATATATTTTACAAGATTCTCTTAAAATATAACCTTTGTCTAGACATTTGTTTGAATAAAATAACACGTCTGAATTAAATATAAGATGATTCGAAATATTTGCGTTTATTCTTTTGTTTTTAATTTTAAACAATTTTTATTCTGACTGTCTTTACTCTGCCTTGAGGTGCAATATTATCATTACATAGTACAAAACAAAGTCCCCAACCGCGTCTGTCTGTCTGTTCGCGATAAATTCAAAAAATATTGAACGGATTTTCATGCGGTTTTCATCATTGGATAAAGTGATTAATGATGAACGTTTTAATATATCATTTGTCAAGGTTTTTTGTTTATAATCAGGGCGGGACAACGTCTACCAGGCCTGCTAGTTCAAATATAAAAAACAAAAAAAAACAAACTATTAATTTCGGCTAAGTTCTAGAAGATATTAATTGAATAACTTATTGCAATCTAGTAAAGTGGGATGAGCCACGCCACGAGCTCATCACGGCCATTGGTTCGGATCCCTCGCTCTCAATCGTCTTTCGCAAGATGATTGAGAACAAGACCGCATGGAACTCCGTCGCTTCCTACTGTGAGGGAGTAATACTCGCTAAGGAGGCAGCGGAGAGAGAGAGGGAATAGACCACTCTGCTCCCCTCCCGCAGTCGACGAACCATACGGCGGAAGTATGTGGGTTTGCTTCCTACGTCATAACGCTTGCTAGGTAAGCCTAATTAATTAAGCCACTTAACCTATAAGTATAGTTTACAGTGTAATCAATTATGAGGCATTTCTTCTTATAAATGAATTCAAAAACTTTTCATTCGGTTGTATCATTATTACATATTATAAAACAAAGTCTTCTGCCACGTCTGTCTGTCTGTCCGTCTGTCTGTCTGTTCGCGATAAACTCAAAAACTACTGAACGGATTTTCACGCACTTTTCACCAGTAGATAGAGTGATTCACGAGGAATATATATAGGAGTAAGTATATAATTTGTCAAGGTTTTTTTTATTAGGGTGGGACAACGTCCGCCGAGCGCGCTATTATTATTTTTAAATATTTGTTACTTCAGAACTATGTCATTTGGAAACCGATTTAAAAAAATGTTTTTAATTCGAAAGGGGATATTTTCAAACGAGTCCCATTTTCATTTGATTGGCATTGGACCTCAGATTTCGTAGTAGGGAACTTTTTAAAATCGATTAGGAAATATATAATGAATGAACAAAGTCAAATTAAAGATATATGTATGATATTGAATTAAAAATATTGCTATTACTAAAGAAATGTTACTGTACGGACCTCGCGAATTTAAACTGATATTTATCACAACACCGCTGCAGTGGGGTCGTTGCAACTGTCGCGTCGTATCGCCCGCAGCAATCTGGTGCGCTATCAAGGAAGTGTCAGAAGAAAACAAAATATTTACTAAAAACAGGTCTCGTGCCTACTTCAAGGTTCATGACAACTTTAGTTTATACCTTATTTTTCTTTTTTATGTAACTTTAATAGCATGAATATAATAAAGCCAGCCCGGTAAACACGTATTCAGTTCTTATTCGAGGCCGTCCACTAATTGATTCACCATTTAGGATTAAGTTGGAATGCTTTAGTGTTAAGTGTGTGTTGTTAATGAAACTTAAAGAATACGTGGTGATAACTGTGGTATAGAAAGGCGTAGTCAAATCAACCCTTGTAAATTTTACTTCATTTTTATTAAATTTAAAGTTTAGATTGGTATCTTATGTGAAAATGTTGACAACTATACATAGAACATTAAATCACTTATATAGACAAATATTGGCAGCTTTGTCCTGAAAAATTTACTGTTTTTATCACTTTTACTCTCAATTTATGTTCAATATAATTGTTTAAACTGGTAGATTCTTAAACATTAGCGGTGTTATTATAAAAAAGTTAAATACGTATTGAATACTTGTTTTAAAAAGGTTTCATATTAAATACACCGCGGTCGCTGAGTGATCGCCATCTTGCTCTTTTGTCTCGCTTTGGTTAGGTAAGGTTAGACTTGCGAAAAAGGATAACGCGAATTTGCATCGGGCGAGCGCAGTGCATTTAATACGAAACCTTTTTAAAGCAAGTATTTAATACGTATTTAACTTTTTAGTAATAACACCCTTAGAATTTTATTTCGTGTGTTGAAATTTTGAATGATCTCGGTAATGAAGACTAGCATATGATAATTTAACTTACATATAGGTATAGATATAGATACAGTAATATCTATGTAGGTATGACATATACATATATGCATAAGAGAAAGGTACGGTTGAAATTGCTAGTTTTAAATATTGAGTCCTAATTTAGATGTTACTAATACACGTTGTATTAGGATTTTGTTGAATATTTTTTGAATAGATGAAAATAATATACGAAATATGTTATTGAAATTTTCGAGAACTTTGAACTATAAATCTTACATTTATGGGTTCTTTGATATAAATAAAAATACTTTGTCTTTTTTTAAAGAATCTCAAAATGGTAGCAATTTGTTAAAATAGTTTTATAAATATTAGTTTCTTGTGGTCGAAATAATTGGTACGAATTTATTTGAATAGTTATGTGGCAAATAATCGAATAAGCTAAAATAATTGTAATTATTTATCCTTATTAATATTATAACTAGAAAGTAACTCTGCCTGCCTGTCGCATTCACGGCAAAACTATTAAACCGATTTAAATGAAATTTGGTACGCAGATAATCTAGAGTCTGAGAAAGGACACAGGCTACTTTTTAATTCGAAAAAATGGGTTATAAGGGGCATGAAAAATTGTATGGATATATCATAATTTTTAGAGCAAAAAGTTTGAAAGTTATTTTTTAGGCTGTTGAATCGATATAAATAATTATTACATTCAAAGTTTGTAAAAATGTTACCCGCAAGGGTGTAAAAGAACAATAGGAAATTGGGGATGAAAGTCTATATGGAAATCGGAGGTTCCACTCCGATGTGAAAAAAATCTTTCAGTTCTAGATAGCTCATTTATCGAGGAAGGCTATATAGGCTATATATAATCACGCTAAGACCAATAGGAGTGGAGTACCAATGAAGAATGTATCAAGATCGTGCTGCTGCGCTGCGTGTTAGTTAGCCCAAAGTCAATAATCCACGCGGGCGAAGTCGCGAGCATATGTTAGTTTTACATATGATTTCTTATACATAATCATAAGAAACCATTGAAAAGTATAGAAATGGAATAGTACATAAAATAGTACGTTAAAGCCGTAAAAGTAGAAATGTTGTAAAATTCGTCTACGAACTAAGTCCACTCCCACAAAGCTTCCTTTATCCCGTGCGCTTTGGAAGCAAGTTGGAAACATACAAAGAGTGCCCGTTTAAAGAACGATTCCTCTATTTGGGTGAAACCTCGTTACTGGTATCTGATTATGCGGGCTTTTACACTAATATAATGTAGATGCTTTGATTTCGTAGTAGTGAAGATTACATGCTGAAATTAATTCATATTATTTTTTATTAAAAATCTCGTTATAGGACCTCTTTTTTTTCAAACTGACAACTTCACCGGACTACTAAGGCGAGCACTTAAGGCATTCAGCCGATTTTATTTGACAATTTGGCACACCTCGTCTTGGGCTATTGCCTGGTTCATGCAATTCGCAACCTATCCGTGCTAACCTAAGTTAAGCTACATATTCATATATATATGAGTTGTTGAAACATATATGTGTACCAAGTATACAACTCTTACATATATTTCGTATCGGATAATTTTCTAAACTATTTCAGTTTAAAGGAAAAAAAAACCCTTCCACTTGCATTTCTAAGCGTGTATGCGTGCACATGTGTGGCAGTGGTATGTGTAATGTTGTCGCAGTGATGTAAAATTTTGTGTCACTGTACAAGGACTCAAGGACCGAGGGAACGGGCCTAGGCTTGAGCCGCTGCCCCTTATAGGACCTAATAAAATCTCGATTTATAGGGTATGCTTTGCTTTCGTATAATTTCTAAATACTATATATTTCTGGCTAAGTTTTGTGAACCTGAATTATAACTTGCTACCATTTTTATTAAAGCGAAAACTTCTTTAGGCGCGTTGAGTAGTATCATTTAGCGAGATAAATTTATAATTTCGCGTCATGGCATGCCAGCAAGCGTGACAGACCGTACTGCGCTTGCGTGGCTTCCGCCAGACTAGCGACGCGTAGTATAAGAGCCTGTGCACATGTAATATTGATATTTTGTATTGAGATTGTACAAGCCCATCATATGTTTGGCGAATTAATAAACTGCATAAGAAAGTATATAATTATTATTTGGAGTGCCAATAGATGTGAAAGAGAGAATAATGATAATAATTTAAATGTAGAAATTATGAAATTTACATAATTCACACTATAATTAATTTAAAAATTCAAATAAGAACAGTTTAAATTCCATTGTTTTGAGATTTCACTTCTGGCGGTAGTATTTATTACTACCTCAACTTTTTTAATTTGGTTTACTGTTTATTGTAATAAATATTAGCGTTAATGTTAACTTGTATATTTAGGTCAATTTAAACAATAGCTTTATAAATTATTGTATATGTGTTATTCTGATGAATAAACTATAGTACTGTAATATTTCATCACAATCAATTCATTAGTTTTCGCGTAAAAGAGTAATAAGTAACTATCGATCCGACTCGGCTTCGCCTGGGTGCAGTTAGACATGTAAATTACTCCCGTGTAAAGCGTGGTACTGTAAAAGCTTACTACAACGGCTTATTATAATATATTTAGACCATTTTATCAGCGACAGTACGTAAGGAATACCAACTAATATGTGTTAGGAGAAATCGGTAGTGTCAACCGAAATGCAAGCCTCAGTAATAACGTGTTCGGATACCACATTGATAGACGCCAGAAGACTAACTACTACCCTCATGTTAGGAATCTTTTGCCAAGCACCTTGTAGATACATTCCTACAGTGACAGTCAAGTTTTTTCTAAGCTTATCATGTAACTGTCGTCGGTTACAAAGGGTGACATTGTGATCAGACCCTAAAGCGATAATGACTTAGCTTGTTCGGACACAGCGTCGATGGACGTAGGTTCAAATACTTGCAACTGAGTCGATCCTTCCAGTGAAGGAAACCATCGCGAAGAAACTATAGTGTGGTGATAGGATTTTTTCTAAGCCCGCCCGGTTAGGTAACTACTCTCTAGTTGAAAAGCTGTCTAAGAACCAGTCCCATCAATTTTTTTTTAAATATATCACAGGAGGCAAACGAACACGCGGGTCAGATGGTAAGTCCATAGACACTTGCAACACCAGGGGATTCGCAGGTCCATTGCCAGCCTGTGTTTGGGGATAGGGAAAGCGGGAGGGTGGGAGGAGGGGCATGGGCGAGAGGAAGGGATGACATATAATATTTCTAGAATAATGTGTTCGTTATTGCATGTTCTTTACAGTGATCAATTAAAATTTGTAACACTTTATACACATCATAATTAAATTAACGTAATTATGTAATGCTTGTTTAATGGTGGTAGAGCCACGCTGAAACTATTACTGGTTTCAGCATGAATGGGCCGGCTCGTCCGGGATAGTACCACCCTCTCATAGAAATCCGACGTGAAGTAACAGTGCTTGCGTTGTTGCGTTTCGATCGGTCAGTGAGAGCGCCGGAGGCCCACCTCCCCTCCCATCTCCTCTCCCTCTCCCTCCCCTAACCCTTCCCCCAAAGGGTGGCAACGCACTTGTAACTCCTCTGGTGTTGTTTGTGTCCATGGACGGTGGTGATCACTTAACATCAGGTGACCCACATGTTCGCTTGCCACCAATGACATAAATAAAAAAATAAAAAATGATTGAACTAAATAATTTATATATAACCTTACCTATAGTCAAATAAGAGATCATAGTATTAATGTGTAAATAAAAGTACTGAACTGGGTCAACGTTTTAATCATTGAATAGCTTTCATATTGAATGCACGCAACCATTACATTTCATCTGTTTAATGTGTGATTATCCTAGTGTAAAGTATAATATTAACCGCTAATTTATATCTGCAGTTCTGTTTACGTATTTAACCGACTTCAAAAAAGGAGGAGGTTACTATGTTCGGTTGCATGTATTTTTTTTTAAATGTATGTTAATCGATATCTTCGTCAATTGTTAACCGATTTCAATTATTCTTTTTTTATTTGAATTGGTTCTGCTCAGGGGTGGTCCCATTAAAATATGAAGAAAATATTTCACTCCTAAGAGGGTGAAATATCGATTATTGGTTTTTGTTATCAACAATTTTTGTCTAATTTCGTAGATTTAAAGCCAATTTCAATGATTTTTTTTCAATTCTTATTACTGTTATTAATTATTCCTAGACATCTGCAATATTTTCGTTAGTACATATAGTTACATTATTATTATATGTATAGATAATAAACTTTGTCAACAAAAACATATATATATTAGTATATTTATAATTGTCTTAACCTTTTCATTTCTCGTAACGCTTTGTCATCATGTGGTCTAGTAAGTAATTTAGTAGGTTCCAAATCACAAAATGCAATACCGTCTAAGGTCCTTTTTTTTTTTTTACCTGGGGAAATCCTACTGGATACGCCACCCTCCCGGGGGAGAGAGTGGGTTATGTCCGACTCGCACGGACTAAAACCCCATGGGTGCCCGCAACCGCCATAATGAGGTGAAAGGGCTCCTGTTTCCTCCGGCGGCACGACCTCCGTAGAGGTCAACGTAGGCGTTGGGTGGACGTGGGGAGGTTCGCCTCCTACGTTCGTCCTTAAGCCGGACCAAGGGGGATGGGTCGGGGGGCCCGTTTCTCATTGCACTGGTTCGGCCGTCTGGGAGACAGTCTACGCGTGCCAGGCTGTCTCTCTTTAGCGGGAGGCCCAGGATCTTCTTTCTGGGCCGGCCGTCGGGGCGACATGCGGAGTGCCTCGTCATCCCTTGTCCCCTATCATGGCGGTTGCTCCCGCTAAAGAGAGACAGCCTGGCACGCGTAGACTGTCTCCCAGACGGCCGAACCAGTGCAATGGAAAGACGGGCCCCCCGACCCATCTCCCTTGGTCCGGCTTAAGGACGAACGTAGGAGGCGAACCTCCCCACGTCCACCCAACGCCTACGTTGACCTCTGAGGAGGTCGCGCTGCCAGTGGGGCCAAGCGACCTTTCACAGCGGGCGGCCTACAGGTCGCACCCCCCATGAAGTGCTCGGCACTCCTTCCGGCGGCGGCACAGAAAGCGCAATGCAGCTTCGTGCTAGCACAAGCCGAGGCCTTATGGCCGGGCTGCCCACACCGGAAGCAGAGGTCGCTCCGGTCCACCTCCGACGGGCACAATGTGCGGGTGTGACCCACGCCGAAGCACCTGAAGCAGCGGCCGTCTAAGATCCTGACTCGACTTAGCGCAACATAAACTTGACCTTTGGCAAAGTTTTCCTTTCCTAAATCAATTACAGCTTTATTCAATGTAGTCCCCTGTAGTTTATGCACTGTTACAGCCCAGCACAAGATTAACGATAACATTCTTCTTTCTACATCCCCATAGCCTCTTGTTGCTTGAAAAGTTGCTGTTACGGGAGTTACTGCAACTAAGCCGTCAGTGTCTTTCATCTTAATACCAATAGACTCATCATCGAATTTTATGCAAACTACATCGGGTAACTCACCTGTTTCTATCTGATCGTGACGAAGAGCTGGCCATCTAAACTTGGAAACGACTCCCATCACACCGTTGACGAAACCTTCCGCAACTGATATGTTACGCCTTAACATTACTCTTGAACCTATTCCAAGTTTTAATATGTGCAATAAACCACCACACTTGTTTACATCAGTAGGAATTACATTACACGGTGGTCGTTTTCCGTAAGTTGCGGCCTCTCGCGATTCATCGGTAGCTTGGAAGGTGTAAACATGACTTGACTGAATTAGTTGATTAGTCATTTTTGAGTAATAGTCATCTACTAATCTTATCGTTGGAAAAATACGAACTACAGCCCCATCTGCGAAATCACCAACCTGTTCAACTCGCCGTTTTTCACACAAAAGTTGCAATTGTGAGATTTTAAGTTCACCAAATCGCAAATTATTTACTAAATTAACAAATTCTTCATCGCTACGTTGACGCATGTTGATAGTAAGTTCGCAAAAAGAGAACTGTTGCCATAAATGTATTTCCGCACTTAACCATGAAGGCTGTTTGAAACACCAATGCCCTTTGACTGGCGGTAACTGCATAATGTCGCCAAATAACAATACATTTATTCCTCCAAATAGTAAATTATTATTTTTGAACTCTTGTAAGCGTAAGTGAATAATACGCAAATTCTCATAAGATACCATTGATATTTATTCAATAACTAACCACCTAATATAACGCCACTTACGTCTTTCTCGCTCTAATGGTTGTCCACTCATTTTACGATAAGTCATCGTAGTGCCTTTTTCTATAGGAAGTGAAAAAACTGAATGAAGGGTCCTACCTGAAATTTGACGAGCTGCAACACCCGTCAAAGACGCTACTTCTACAAAATTTGGTTTTAACAAAGTATCCACCGTTGGACCATAACAGCGCTTAATATGCTCAACAATTAATTTTAATAGAAAAGATTTTCCGCTGCCAGCTCCACCCGTGATAAATAATAATAAAGGTTGGTAATTATTGTATAACTTAATTTCTCTTTCAATGGAGTCAGACACTTGTTTTATTAAATCTTTTTGTTGAATATTCAGGCTTCTGATTCCGTTCACAAAAACTTCATCGGGTATTACAGTGGGATCATTATTTTCGTTGAAATCATCATGAATATGATCATTGATCTGGTCCTCGGCGTACACATTTATATCGTGTTCTCTAAGATCATTACTGCCTCTATATTCGCTTACAATGTTGAGCGCTGTAGCTTGAACAAGTGCTTGTTGTATAATTTTCTCCGCGTGAGCGAACTCCTCTATAGATAAATTATGTAGAAGAGGTCTTAATTCTGACTGTCGACGTAAGAAACAAGCTTCAGCTGTCTCATTCTCGTGAAGAAGTTCATTTTCGTTGCGGAAAGGGATGTGACACACAATTAGATTATAATAAAACCCTTCTCGGTCACTGTTTAGTGTATAATACCGTGTGCGTAAAACTGCTAGCTGATTTCTGATTCGCATTCTTGAATTATCACGTAACTGGATGTATCTCGGATTGTTGTTCTCCTGGTCTCTTAACTCAATGTCACCGTCATCATCGTTCCAAACTGTACTTGAAACGGTTTCGTAACGAACTGCAAATTCTGCTAAACTTATCTCTTCCAAATTGTTTGGTCTTTGTTGGTAGCGATCGAAAATATTGTTAAAAACTGATGTTTCATCTTCCCAAAACCTCAACAGTCTATAGCGTTGCTCCGGGCGACAGCTATTTAAAAAAACTGTTTTTCTTGAACACATCTTTAAAGGTAAATGACACGCCGTTTTTCACACAAAAGTTGCAATTGTGAGATTTTAAGTTCACCAAATCGCAAATTATTTACTAAATTAACAAATTCTTCATCGCTACGTTGACGCATGTTGATAGTAAGTTCGCAAAAAGAGAACTGTTGCCATAAATGTATTTCCGCACTTAACCATGAAGGCTGTTTGAAACACCAATGCCCTTTGACTGGCGGTAACTGCATAATGTCGCCAAATAACAATACATTTATTCCTCCAAATAGTAAATTATTATTTTTGAACTCTTGTAAGCGTAAGTGAATAATACGCAAATTCTCATAAGATACCATTGATATTTATTCAATAACTAACCACCTAATATAACGCCACTTACGTCTTTCTCGCTCTAATGGTTGTCCACTCATTTTACGATAAGTCATCGTAGTGCCTTTTTCTATAGGAAGTGAAAAAACTGAATGAAGGGTTCTAAATTGGCCGAGCTGCAACACCCGTCAAAGACGCTACTTCTACATAATTTGGTTTTAACAAAGTATCCACCAGTAATTAAGGTTGGTAATTATTGTCTAACCTAATTTCTCTTTCAATGGAGTTAGATACTTGTTTTATTAAATCTTTTTGTTGAATATTCAGGCTTCTGATTCAATTCATCGAGCATTACAGTGGGATCATTATTTTCGTTGAAATCATCATGAATATGATCATTGATCTGGTCCTCGGCGTACACATTTATATCGTGTTCTCTAAGATCATTACTGCCTCTATATTCGCTTACAATGTTGAGCGCTGTAGCTTGAACAAGTGCTTGTTGTATAATTTTCTCCGCGTGAGCGAACTCCTCTATAGATAAATTATGTAGAAGAGGTCTTAATTCTGACTGTCGACGTAAGAAACAAGCTTCAGCTGTCTCATTCTCGTGAAGAAGTTCATTTTCGTTGCGGAAAGGGATGTGACACACAATTAGATTATAATAAAACCCTTCTCGGTCACTGTTTAGTGTATAATACCGTGTGCGTAAAACTGCTAGCTGATTTCTGATTCGCATTCTTGAATTATCACGTAACTGGATGTATCTCGGATTGTTGTTCTCCTGGTCTCTTAACTCAATGTCACCGTCATCATCGTTCCAAACTGTACTTGAAACGGTTTCGTAACGAACTGCAAATTCTGCTAAACTTATCTCTTCCAAATTGTTTGGTCTTTGTTGGTAGCGATCGAAAATATTGTTAAAAACTGCTGTTTCATCTTCACAAAACCGCAACAGGCGCAACCGCGTTGCTCCGGGCGACAGCTATTTAAAAAAAACTGTTTTTCTTGAAAACATCTTTAAAGGTAAATGACAAAGACGATAGGCTGCCTCTAGAGCACTAACTAATCGTTGTCCAAGAATCGCCATTGATACAGAGAATAGTTGCTTCCATACGTTATTATTGTGACGTTTTGCTTTTCGAACTGCTTCCCTCACAACGTCACCACAATCATTGGGTTCGCATTTGCTAGCCTACTTAGCGATGTAATAAGCAACTTCTGTTACATTCCCACAGGGTTGTATATGTCCATGTTTGCTCTTCAAATTTTGAGAAGTACTGAATTATAGTTGTTAATCATAACTTCCCTTTCATTCCTTTGGAGTATACAAAATCGTCCATTATTACGAAGCGCTTGATCAGGTTCTAAGCAGTTTGTTGCGTTACTTACAGGCCTTGGAAATCCAAAACGACATAAATTAGTGCTTCGATCTTTATAACATGTTGTGAAATGTTTGTGAATTTGTAATTTTTTTACCAGCTCAGCATCTTCACCGTTAAGTGAGCATGACACAATCTGATCAATCAATCTAAGCCCTTCAGGACTGTCAAAATCTGGTACTGAATTACATCACAAAAGCATGTGTAAATGAAGGCTTCCTCTGTTTTGGAATTCTATTCTGTACCAAAAGTCTGTTACCGCTCCTCCTAAACATTCGGGATTGTGTTTCAAAAAAATCATTAAAGCGTTTACTCTAAGTGTAAACTGTCTTGCTACAACTACTGGGTATTTTTGTACAAGTTCTAGTCGTTCATCGAATCGCAAATCTTCCACAGAATCAGGCATTGCATCAGGACGTTTATCTGCTATGAGTAAAGCTTTAATCATGTCTGGCCAGTTCAGATCATTACATGAAAATGTAACAAACCAAGTTGGAGGTCCAAGACTCCGTACCATAGCAATTAGTTCAGCGCCACTTCTTTTCCAATACGCACCTGATCCTCTTATGTTTCTCATTGTTAGATGCATATTGTCGACGAGACCTTGTGGTGTATATTCACCTTGCTTCATTTGACATGAGACAGAAACACTTGCCTTCGCTTTAAAATATTCGACAACAGACAATGCAAAAAATAAATAATCGTTTCTTTGAAATCGTTTATCATCGCTCATGATTCGTGCCTGGAAATAATCGAGAGCAGTTATAGGGATATCTCTGTCTTCGCCAAAACCGTTTTTCTCATCAGGGAAAAGAAAATACCAACAAAGTTCTTCCATTCTTTTTTCTCGTTCAATGTTAAGTGGTGGTGCGGTTTTTCTTTGGATATCAACAACTCTGACTTGGTCATCTAATTTATTGCCATTATCATTAGCGTTAATAATACTATCTAAATTCGGGACGTCTTCGTCAATAGAATGAAGTAAACTTGTAGAAAAAATTAATCTTCTTTCTAAATTATTAATATCTGATTCTACTATTGTGGGATGAGGTGACATACTGCGAATAACATATGGTGATCGTGATAAATCGGATTGTGATGCAGGTAAAAATGCTTCTGGCAGTAATTCTCTCTCCTCGGCGCCAATAGAAATAGGCGTAATGGTATATATGTTTAAAATATTTTCATTACCAGTCTTTTTTTTTAAATTACGACACAGAATCGTGAATAATTTATTAATGTTCATAAAACGCATGCAACATGCAGTGCCTCTGGATGATGCCATACAACCCTTTGGTCCCCTAGGAATCTAGGCTAGGAATCAAATAGCCAATAATGAATATCTCCAGATAAGTTTTGACATACGAGAGCAAAAGAAACTGCATTACTTGTTAAAATTCCGTATCGGTGATTATTAAAAAAACTTGATAAACCATTTTTCAAGTTTGGAAACTCTTCCTCACTTTGATCTCTATCAATATGGCCATTAATCGATATATTATTATGCACATTTAAGTTTACCCAGTGTTCATTATGTAATAATCGTGGTAAAAGTTCCCTCATAGCTAAATAATCAATATTTTGTTCTCTAGAATCGGGACTATGTCGTTCTAAAATGCATTGACGATAGTATGCATCTCCAACTATCACTATATAGTCGACATCACTCACCGTCCATGTATTCGGATCTGATAGTGCAAATGCGACACAAGCAACTGCTGAGATACCGGTACATTGTTTACCGCGGGAGTCTATACTAAATCGGGCATTATTCTGGTTAAACGAACCACGTAGAATAAATACATCAGTGTCTATATTTACAAAATTACTGGTTTGATTTTGTTGCACTTTTTGTTCTTGGACATTAACACTGGCTTCGTGATTTTGAGTAACCTGAAGTATCTGAGAAATATCATTTTCGAATATATTAGAAAAATTTGGTACAACGTCTCGATACAATCTCTTATGTAACATAAGCCAATGTAAAGCATTTTTTACTCTTTGAATATTTATATTAAACTGTCTGTGTCATTGCAAGTTGTTTAGTGTTTCCACTACGACAACCAATCCTGCATTACATAGTGGAAGTGGTAATTGCTCGGCAATTTCTACAACGTCTTGTGCAAATAAAACCACTTGTCCTTGACACCAGTTTTGGCAGTACCTATTTTGTATTTTGATAATTTTTATAAAAGGAATTATCCTGGAAAGTAACCGTTGTTCCACGTCTGACAAACTAGCTATTTCTGGTGGCATAGGCGTAACTTCCATATTGTTCCAGTACGCTTTAGGTGGAACTTTACGTTTCCTAAGGCTGGTAAAGCACCGTGAACAAGTCACAATGTTACTCATTCCTACCAATTCACTAGGCAGTAAATCTTGTCGATAAGAGGTTTCTAAATGGCATCGCTACTTAGGATATAATAATTTTCGACATACACGACATGGAATATCGGCAAATTGGTTAATGGTAGATAGAAAATTATTTTCTTCGACAAATTGATTTTTGTGTGAAATTTTAAGCAAACGTTGTCTTCTTTGCTCTTTAGTCTCAGTAAGTCTTTTCTCACGATTACGTTGTCTCATTGTTGTTAACCTTTGAGTTCGTTGTTGAGGAAACTCATTCCTAGTATGTTCGTGAATAACATCAAGTCGATGTTTACGTTGCTCCGGAGTTTCTTTACTTATACGGTCACGAATAACATCTAGTCGGTGTTCACGTTGTTTCGGAGTTTCGTTACTCAGACGATCATGAATAACATCAAGTCGATGTTGGCGTTCGTTTATAGTTTCGTTACTCAATCTACTATGAATAACGTCTAACCGATGCTGATGTTGTTCAGTAGATTCTTGTGATAAACGGGAATGTATGTAGCTCCTCATCAGAGATAATCTAGCTTGATGAGCAAGGACTGATTCTTGGGAACGTGATATAGCATTTCGCTTGCGATTCCTTGACAAGCGTTCGTTTTTATTTTTTATAGTTTCCCTTGTCCTGTTTGCCCTCATGATAGCTGCACCTTTAGTTGGTCTACCCATGGCGCTAATAAAATTTACTGATTATTTCAATTCTATTATTATACGACACTCTAGTTTTTGTTACAGTACATACAAAACGTATTATACACTAAAAATGGAAAAATAAAAAAAAAAAATAAAAAAATGAAACCGCCTACAAAAGAAAAATAAAAAAAAATAAACCTAATTCTTGTGTTTACCAATGTAAACACACAAAAAAAGCACTAAAATTAAAAGAAAAATTAAACCTTCAAAAGAAAAATAAACAAAAATTAAACCTAATTCATTGGTAAATATAATACTAAAATAATAATAATAATATAATAAAATAATACTAAAAAAAGGCACTAAAAAGCGAGAAATAACAAAATTATATTAACCAAATTCAATAACAAATATTAATAACTATATTTGTTAACTAACAATATATTTGAAGTCGATGCCAACTCAAAACGGAGAAAAAACTCAAAAAAAGATATATACAAATACGAGTCGCAAGAAACGAGAAAGGATCTCTCTCCATTTTGTACGTAGATATGCTATGAATTAGCATAGCATACAAAACTCAAGTCAAATGCAACATGTAAATGAGTAAATAAAAAAACCTTTACAAGAATTGAGCTTAATATTTTCATATATTTCTGCGAAGATACAAAAGTCGTAAGAAACATATGATAACAGTTATTTCATGAGACAAACATATTATATATTGTACAGAAAATCTTGACAGCGCAGTATTACAGATTTAAACACACTGACAACGACATCTATGAAAAAGTTTTAGAACGACATTGACAGAACGGTTTCTATAACAGTTTCATTATTTATTGTATTATTTGAATAAAATAGATAATGTAATGACTTTAATAAACAAGTAAATCTACAAAATTGATTATGAGATATAACGGAAAAATAAGTTCATACGTTTTTCAGAGTATATATTTGATGGTTGAGGTATATATAACTCAGTATAATTTTGACAATCTACAACCAAACTCAAATATACTATAACTATGTAAATCGTAGAACGAGACAGGGGACCTAAGCTTTGTATGTAGATGCTACAATTAGGGTTGGCATCGACTTCAAATATATTGTTAGTTAACAAATATAGTTATTAATATTTGTTATTGAATTTGATTAATATAATTTTGTTATTTCTCGCTTTTTAGTGCCTTTTTTTAGTATTATTTTATTATATTATTATTTTAGTATTATATTTACCAATGAATTAGGTTTAATTTTTGTTTATTTTTCTTTTGGTTTAATTTTTTTTTTAATTTTAGTGCTTTTTTTGTGTCTTTACATTGGTAAACACAAGACTTAGGTTTAATTTTTTTATTTTCTTATTTTTCTTTTGAAGGCGGTTTAATTTTTTTATTAATTTTTTTTATAAACATGTATTGTGTTATTACAAAAAAAAACGTATTGAATACTTGCTTTAAAAAAGTTTGGATACTTTCGTCTTAAATGCACCGCGCTCGCTGACCGCTGCCACGGCAAGCTCGCGTTATCCTTTTTCGCACGTCTAACCTATTTTTTTTTGGGCAGGGAAAATCCTGCATAGGATACACCTTCAGCCGTCGTTGGGGACAAGGGGCAACAACTGGAAGGTGATGCCGCGACTCATACCGGCTAAAAACCCCACCGGCCGCACGGCGCATACTGTAACCAGGGTCTGGATTGCGCGAGCATTCTCCGTGCCCTAGTCACGCGATCGGGTCGCCCGCAGGTGGTCAGCGGGTCGACCTACGACTCGAGGGTGTATAACACCTTCGTGCTTCCTCCTGAAGCAGCGGCCATGGCCCGTATTCAACGGGTTCCCATCAGTGACAGTGGGCGCCCCCACCCACTGTCGGGAAATTACTCCACACGTGTGATAAGCAACAAATCACACATCAACACAGGAAAGGTACAACTTAAACGGTACCAAGGGAGGGAAGGTACAACTTAGCGGTACCTGACAAAGACAAGGAAGAAAGAAAGAGACACACATAAAAAAAAGAGGACAAGATAAAGTGTAAGCAAGACCAATTTCACCAGACCCGAACAACCCTAGCCAGACTGACCCCGGACCAACCGACCCACACTTTCCCTTCCCATTTATTTTTATATTTTTTTACACAAAGGACAAGACACGGCAAGACGGGACACAAGAGAAGCAAGGACGAGACAAACACAAGCAGGACCAGCCGACCCAAGACCAATTGACCTCAGACCAAACGACCCGAGACCAACCGACCCACACACAACAAGGACAAAACAGACAAACACAAGACCAGCCGACCAAGACCAATTGACCCACGTCTACGTCTAACCTAACCTAACCAAAGCGAGATAAAAGTGCAAGATGTCGAACGCTCGGCGAGCGCGGTGCATTTAATACGAAAGTGCCCAAACTATTTTAAAGCAAGTATTCAATACGTATTTAAGTTTTTTGTAATAACACGAGTTGAACTTGCTTTCCGTTTTGTTCTTTTTTTGGAATTTGTACTAACTACTAACACTTAGCTTCTATGAAACGTAACGATATGTAAGTACTAACATTTTTTTTTTTCGAACAGACTACGCTATTGACCAAGCAAGGTCTTAACAGCTTCACCGGATTACTAAGGCGAGCACTTAAGGCACTCAGCCGATTTTATTTTGACAACTAGCTCAAGGGTGCGCAGCACACCTCGGCTTTGGCTGTTGCCTGATACATGCAATTCGCGACCTATGTAAGCTAACCTAAGCTAAGCTTACGAGGGGAAAATCCTACATGGATACCCTCACGCCGTCGGGGGCAGCGTGAGGGTATGTCAGACTCCTACTGACTAAAAACCCCCCGGTGTACATCTGCCGCTATAGTCGGGGCGGCACGCGATCTCTAAAGTTTTCAGCGTGCCGCCCCAGCGGTTGGCCCAGCAGCGAAAGCGCCGCCGCCGGGCTCCGTCCTGTTAGGAGACAGCCGGGTACACACCGGCTGTCTCCTCCGTCTGCCGAACCTGTGCAATGGGAAGATGGGCCCCCGACCCATCCTCCCTAGGTCCGGCTACGGTGGGAGGAGGCGGTCAAACTGCCGCCTCCTCCTGCCTGTTCTCCGTTGGCGGAGACGGCCACTTAGAGGATCGTCCTCGCGGGCCCTCTCCGCCGCCTCCTTCTGCGAGACGACTTCCTCGCAGAAGGAGGCCATTGCTGTCCATACTTCCTCGCTACCGAGCATGGCCGCAACCACGCTCGGCAGCGAGAGATCCTCTCCTACCGCCGCAGCCAGAGTGCGGCGTTGCTCCTACTGCAGCCGCCGCAGGAGTCACCTTCTCCTTCTTTTTCTTGCGGCGCACCACAGTTGTCCAAGCCTCCGGTTCCGACGGGACCGCGGCTGTAGGAGGCGGTACGGCCCTAGGAGACGGGTTGGAGGTCTCTGGAGTGGTGGTCACCCTGGGGTCACTCTTGACTCCCTCTACGGCAGTCCGGCGCTCTGTGACCCTCCCAGCTGGTTTTGGCGGGCCGGGAGGGGCTCTCCTCGTATCGGCCGCTAGCGCCGGCCTTGTTACCTTTGGCGGTAGGAGGCGTTCATCTAGGGCAGCGAGTCTGGCGTTGAGCATCTCCCCTACCGTATTGAGTAAGGAGTGCTCAAGCCTGCCCACTGTGGTCGCCAGCGCCTCCTCCCATTCCTGAGGCTGTGCCGTCGAAGGTCGCGGAGGAGGTCGCTGCCGAGATGGAGGAGGCGGCGGAGGAGGCGGCATCTTCTTCCTCTCATTCGCCTCGCGTCGCCAGGAAAGGTTCTCCTCCTTCAGCTGCGCGACCTGGGTCCGCAGGTTGCGAGCCTCACGCTGTAGGCGC
>MU160344.1:0-10278 GCA_015888305.1 Antheraea pernyi | reverse complement strand
CGCCTCCTCCTTCCTGTCCTCCGTTGGCGGAGAGGGCCACTTAGAGGATCGTCCTCGCGGGCCCTCTCCGCCGCCTCCTTCTGCGAGACGACTTCCTCGCAGAAGGAGGCCACTGCTCTCCACACCTCCTCGCTGCCGAGCATGGCCGTAACCACGCCCGGCAGCGAGAGGTCCTCTCCTACCGCCGCAGCCAGAGTGCGGCGCTGCTCCTCCCACGCAGCATACTCGGAAAGAGTTTGCTGCGCGGTGTCCGGGTCAACGCCGCACTGGTGGCATAAGGCGGTTGGCTCCCTGCGAGCTATCCGGTACATGTACCAACCGAAGCACCCGTGCCCGGTCAGCACCTGCACCAGACGGAACGTCAGGGAGCCCCATCTTCGACTACAGTTGGCAATGTCTAAGGACACCGCCAATACCCTCTCACCCTGAGAGGTCGCCTTCGCGGAGACCTGTTTCAGGAGGAACGTCCAACGTGGAACGCCCCGACCGGAAGCCGAACTCGCTCTTGTCCGAGGACGAGTTGTCGGCACATCGTGGGAGGTGGAGACCTCGAACCTGATATATCGGTGGTCCGATAAGGTCTCCACCTCCTCCATCACCCTCCACCCCCGGACACGGCGTGCGACCGACGGGGAAGCAAACGATACGTCTACTATAGATCCCCCGTTGTGTCGCACGCACGTGTAAGCGTTCCCCCTGTTGAGGAGGGACAACCCATGTTGGGCTGCCCACTCCTCAAGCGCTTCGCCGCGCGGGCTCGTGGCCACCGCTCCCCACGCCCTGGATTTGGCGTTAAAGTCGCCCAGTACGACGATGGGGAGCGGTTCCAGCCGCCTCACGACCGGCCCCAGCGAGTCGAGAAAGGACTTGAACTCGATGAGGGGCCGGTTCGGGGAGAAGTAGACCCCGAGGGTCGCGAGATCCCGTGAGGCGACTGCCACGAACCCGGAGCCCCTCTCCTTGACTGTGAGGGGCAGTCCCCCTCCAGACAGCACAGCCACGGAGCCGTCCACGTCTCCAGCCCAGTGCGGCTGGTCCGGGACACGGTACGGCGCCGCGACCACCACGACATCGATGTCCCACTCCGCCACCGCCTGCAGGAGCAGGTCCTGGGCAGCAGCGCAGTGGTTTGCATTAGTTTGGAGGTAGTTGCTGTGGATAAAGGCCATTAACTATTTCTCAGCAACTACCTCCATTTCGGCCCCCTTCAAGAGGGGCCGTTTTCCTTTCACATGGGGGGGTCGACATTTAGCCCCCCCCATAATATGGTGACCTTCTGCGGCGGCTGCGCCCGTACAGCCGCCGGGCCGCGGAGCAGGCCGCACGATGTTCCGCGATTTCGTGCGACCACCAGTACACCGCCCTCCTCTTCGGGCGGTGTACGCTCCGCGGCATCGACGCGTCGCAAACCTCCGTGAGAGCATCACGGAGGCGGGCTGCGGACGCGTCGATATCTGTGTCCGGAGGGGACATGACCCACGCCTGGACGATGGCCGCCTCCTTCGCTCGCTCCGAGTCGAGGCGGCCCATCGTCCAGCGGGGGAAACTCGCACCTGTCCGAGGGCGGGTTGTCGGCACATCGTGGGAGGTGGAGACCTCGAACCTGATATATCGGTGGTCCGATAAGGTCTCCACCTCCTCCATCACCCTCCACCCCCGGACACGGCGTGCGACCGACGGGGAAGCAAACGATACGTCTACTATAGATCCCCCGTTGTGTCGCACGCACGTGTAAGCGTTCCCCCTGTTGAGGAGGGACAACCCATGTTGGGCTGCCCACGCCTCAAGCGCTTCGCCGCGCGGGCTCGTGGCCACCGCTCCCCACGCCCTGGATTTGGCGTTAAAGTCGCCCAGTACGACGATGGGGAGCGGTTCCAGCCGCCTCACGACCGGCCCCAGCGAGTCGAGAAAGGACTAAACTAAAGGACTGCCTTATCTTATCACACACCCGATGCACTTGTTCTACCGTAGAATGTTGTTGTCGAAAACCAAACTGGTGTTGAGGTATTACCAGGTTTTCGTTGAGTATGGGTAACATTCTGCTCAGGAGTACCCTCTCAAATATCTTGGACAGCACAGGTAGGAGACTTATAGGTCTATACGATGACGCGTCTTCCGGGGGCTTTCCTGGCTTGTGTATCATTGTTACTATAGATACCTTCCATAATCTGGGAAAATGTTGTACTCGAAACACCCCATTAAAAAGAATAAATTAATAAATCTATTAAAATTTTGTGAAGCAGAATAAATTCAAACGTTTCGTGAAGAATATAGAGCATTTATTAGTTTGTTTAAATATAATCAAATTATTTGCAAATACTTTTTTTCATCGCACCGTCTAGACACGTTGTTAAATATGAAGGACGTAAAGATGTAATTTTCCGAGAAAGGAATGTAATCGTTCAAGAGTACCACGCAAGTAAAAAAGCGTCTCACAATTATTTAGTTATTTATTATTTGCGGTATTACGTATTCTCTTGGCAGATGGTAGGGTTTAATTAAGCTCGCCTTCTGTTCTTCGCTTTCATATAAATTATGATACGAAATGCCTTATTGTGGATTAATTTTATGCTATCGGAAATGACTTCTGGAAGTGACGCCTCTCTCTGTGCGTCCTCTAAAAATCAAAGTAATGTAATTTAATCGGCAGTCGATTAAAGTTGAAAAAATGCTAATCTATCGTTATAATTTCGGCTTCGTCACGCTTACATTTTTATGTAAGCTCTTAAAGTTTGATTATTTGTTAAAGCAAAAGTAATAAATAACCGATGTCGAGCCAGTGGTGCCTTGAAACAAAAAAGAAATACTGCTTAAAAGAAAAATCTTGTTCGAATAGTGACCACAGCAGGGAAAGTAGTTGCTGTGTTACTTATCGATGAAATGACATCATAATACCGCCTGTGTAAAAAACAACACCCGTGCCTTCCTAGCAATTTCTTTATAACTTTTTTTTATGTCATAGGTGAGAAACGAACAGGTGGGTCACCTGATGTTAAGTGATCACCACCGTCCATGGACACTAACAACACCACAGGAGTCGCAAGTGCGTTGCCACCCTTTGGGGGGAAGGGTTAGAGGAGGGAGAGGAGAGGGGAGAGGGGAGGGGAGGTGTGCCTCCGGCGCTCTTACTGGCCGAACGAAACATAATAATGCAAGCACTGTTACTTCACGTCGGTTTTCTATGAGAGGGTGGTAGTACCCCGGGCGAGCCGACCCATTTATTCTGAAAACCAGTAATAGCTTCAGCGTGGCTCTACCACCTTAATACCAGGACTCATGTAGGATTTGATACTGCACTTGTTATACAGTAAACTTAAATATAATATAGGAAGCCACTGTTATTACTACATTGTGTGACTTGTGAAGGATTAGCTGATACCCGCGACTTTATTTGCGTCATTATTATCTTAACAATTTATTTTATGTAACAGGAGAAAAACACATAGTTCTCGTAGTGCTTATAAATATGGTGGTTTCTTAAAACTTTATATTACATGAAGCTATCGTGATATTTATAGATACGAACCAAATGTGTAAGAAGTAGCACTAAAAAATATTTCATGGAAATCTATCCCGTCGTTTTTGAGTGACATGCTCACAATGTTTTATTATTGTATTAACTAGCGGACCCAGAGAATGCTGTCCCGCCCTGGTAATAATAAAAATCCTAGAATCCGACTACAGCGCCATATACTGAGTCCAATTGTGAATCTGAACTATTCTTGAATCCACTGGAGCACACAAACATGGCTTGACTTTTTCCGACATTTACAACAATTATCGTTATATTTCAAGCAATTTTTACACAAAACCTGGACAAATTATACACCTAAACCTTTCTCATTAATCACTTTATCTACTGGTGAGCCGCATCAAAATACGTTCAGTAGTTTCTGGGTTTATCGCAAACAGACAGACAGACGCGGCAGAGGATTTTTTTATAGTATGTGTTGATATAGATTTGGATAGCTTTAAATTAATGAAACTTAGTTTCGATATAAAATTGAATGTCATTCAATAACTTAATAGCACTTAAAGTACGCGTAGCCTTGCTAAGAAATTTGGTAAAACCCTGAACTCCTTGAATGAAACATTTTGGTAGCACGTGTCGGTAAACGTAAATTTCGACAAAGGACCGAATATTTAGATCCAATTCGACCGTCGGAAGGAAATTAATGTATTACCGAAATTTCGGATTTTAATTTAATTACGCTCAGATATAATTAAGAGAGTTTCTCTGCAGGGCTCAAAGAAAATTATACCAAAACTAATTATGATATTGGTTATGCCAATAATTGGGGTTGTTTGTTGGATCGAGGTTTTTGCTAAATTATTAGTTTGTGTAATTAATTCCGTAGCTAGAGTTACTCTTCTCTAAGTACCTTAATTTGTTATTGGATAGGAAGCGATAGATTGACTAATAACGGTTACTTATAAAATTCCATTTTGTAAAATTATACAACATATCGCTTATAACACAGTCGTAACTCACAAAAAACACTTTTTTCAAAATCCATAAACAACTGATTTCTCTCTATGTACTGGAAGTTTTTTGAAAGTAAGCGCTTTTTATTGAAAATTTTACTAATAAAATTGTTTTGCTTTATAATGTAATCTACATGATATACGTCTTCAACCGATCGCTCGGTGACGAAATTTACGACTAACTCGAAAATTGCGATAATCGATATTTTAAGTAATCTTATTAGAAAAAGTAATAACCTATACCTCACTAAAACAGTTATAGAAATATCTATAAACTGAAGCGAGAAATAAATAAATAAATAAAAAGCTCATTTATTCCAAAACCAAGTAAGTACATTAAACATAAATAATTTAAAATCACGTACAATATTTATTAACTTAATAATATTACTTTTTTTATAACATTTTTATTGATTTAATGTTTAATGTACTTACTTGGTTTTGGAATAAATGAGCTTTTTATTTATTTATTTATTTCTCGCTTCAGTATTTTTGTTTATTGCTGCGTTAGGCCAATCTGTTTCTATTTTACGGAGGTCATCTGACCATCTCGTGTTAGGTCTACCTAGTCTTCGTTTTCCAATTGGACCCATCCACATCGTAGCAACTTTAGTCCACCTTTCCGGTTGCATCCTTGCAACATGGCCTGCCCATTTCCATTTTGATCTCAAGCTATACTGTAGAGCATCGATTATTTTTGTTTTGGATCTTATGCTGCTATGCAGTATCTTGTCTTTTAGTTCTATTTTTAATATGTTTCGTTCTAATGCTCTTTGACAAATCTTGATTTTGTGTTGTGCTTTTTGTGTATATTTCCAAGTTTGTCTACCGTATGTCATGGTTGGGAATAAACATGTGTCAACGACATCTCCTATCGATACACCGAGTGAGGCGTGGAAAAAAGAAACACGCACGTTGACATGTCTATGTTGAAACTATTGAGGCAAAATATACTATTCCAATAATACATCTCGGATTTTTTCTCGAGTTCTCTCGAATCTCTCGAGTTGTAATTCTAATGAACGTTCCTATTCTCACTTTTAAAATATACATGTATTAGTATAATATAATGTAGTGTCAGAGAACATTGGTCATTGAACTTCGGTATGGTTCGACATCACTTTTGTTTTTTGTAGACTAATTTCTAAACCAATTTCTTTACTAGCTGCATTTAGAGACGTTAACATAAATTGCAGGTTGCTTGCTTTCTCTGAAATGAGAACTATGTCATCTGCGAAACAGAGATGTGTCAGGTTTTGTGTTGACCCATGCCTTTCCATTGTAGGGCATTCATCGTATCCTCTAGAGCTGTTATAAATAGGGTTGGCGACAGTGGATCCCCCTGCCTTACTCCTCTTTCTCTTTTTATTTCCAGTCCGATATTTTCAACTCTACTCGTGCAGTTTTCATAAATGTTTTTTTATTATCTTTATATATGTAGAGTGGACTCTTGCTGCTTTTAGTGACTTCCAGATTGTGAAATGTTCTATGCAATCGAATGCCTTTTAAGTGTTAATATGTTCTTTAAAGGATTGGTAAAAAGTATTGTACGTGCCGCGTAAGTAGCTTTTTACATATTAACCCCTTACTTTTGCTGAGGAACGTGGAAAATAATGAAAAACTAGTAGATACGTTTTTAATAATATAACGACGATACCTTTCGTTGAAAAATGATCACGTGAGTACAAGCTACATCAGTTTTAAATAACTGACATTTTATTATAGCTACATCAGTTTTAAATAACTGACTATTTTATTAGTGTTTTTAAATAACTATTTTATTATAGTGTTAAGTTTTATGCTAAACGGGTATCCCGTTCGACTTAACATTTTTATATTTGATAATTTTCGGTAATTTTCTGAAGTGCTGCTCCTTTAATATTAATTTAGCCAAAGAGCTCTGCTCATCAAAGGTTAATACAGGTTGGACAGCACTCGAATGGTACTGAAAATCCAACCTTGCCCTAAATTAATGTCAAAAAATATATTCCAGGTTTTCTTTATTCTTCTGTCGATTTCCTCTATGTTATGTGATGGGTGAAAGGATATTTTTTTACCTAAGTACACGAAGTTGTCTACATACTCTATTTCGGTATTTTCTATAAAAATCGGTGTTTCGGTATGGTTCGACATCACTTTTGTTTTTTGTAGACTAATTTCTAAACCAATTTCTTTACTAGCTGCATTTAGAGACGTTAACATAAATTGCAGGTTGCTTGCTTTCTCTGAAATTAGAACTATGTCATCTGCGAAACAGAGATGTGTCAGGTTTTGTGTTGACATGGTTATACCCCTGCCTTTCCATTGTAGGGCATTCATCGTATACTCTAGAGCTGTTATAAATAGGGTTGGCGACAGTGGATCCCCCTGCCTTACTCCTCTTTCTATTTGTATTTCCGGTCCGGTATTTTCAAGCTTAACTCTACTCGTGCAGTTTTCATAAATGTTTTTTATTATCTTTATATATGTAGAGTGGACTCTTGCTGCTTTTAGTGACTTCCAGATTGCGAAATGTTCTATGCAATCGAATGCCTTTTGATAATCGACAAATGCAA
Organism: Antheraea pernyi; assembly: GCA_015888305.1. Lineage (NCBI taxonomy): Eukaryota > Metazoa > Arthropoda > Insecta > Lepidoptera > Saturniidae > Antheraea > Antheraea pernyi. The sequence goes on along the minus strand of MU160344.1, from coordinate 3,238 downwards.
GGTAGAGTGGTTTTCTGAACTCTGTGTATTTTTCTATTAGCTGTTCTACTACTTGCAGGTGGTCAATGGTACTGAAACCTTTTCTAAATCCTGCCTGCTCCATTTTTAGGAAGTCTTCTATTTTTGGTGATATCCTAGCCTGTAGACTAGCTGAAAACAGTTTATACAAGCTAGGCATTAAGCTTATCGGGCGATAGTTTGTAATGTCCGTAGGATCGCCTTTTTTATAAATGATCGTTATGTCTGATTTTCTCCAATCGAGTGGTACTCTTTTTTCGCATATAATTTTATTGAATAGAATCGTTAGGGGTGTGAGTATATATGGACAATGATCTTTTAATAGATCGTTTGTTATACCGTCTGATACAGGGCTTTTTCTTGTTTTCAGTTTCTTTATAATTTGTATAATTTCTATTTCGTCAAATTTGTTTATTTCTTCTTGTTCCTCTTTTTCATCTGTTTTTTGGTTGTTAGTTTCAAGGATAACTGATGTTCTAGTTTTGTATAAGTCTTGGTCGAATTTTGTTGTAATTTCCTGTATTTCTTGTCTAGTTTCTTTGTATGTGAGTTTGATTTTAATTTTGATATTCATTTCTTGCTTTTATTTAGCTCTTTGTAAGACCTTTTTGTGCTTCCTGACGCAGTCAAGTGTTTTTCAGTACTGTCAGTCTATGTTGGTAATATTCATGTTTAATTTTTTTATTTACATGTTTATACAGTATTTTAAGTTCTGTTTTATCTGAACTATTCTTGAATCCACTGGAGCACACAAACATGGCTTGACTTTTTCCGACATTTACAACAATTATCGTTATATTTCAAGCAATTTTTACACAAAACCTGGACAAATTATACACCTAAACCTTTCTCATTAATCACTTTATCTACTGGTGAGCCGCATGAAAATACGTTCAGTAGTTTCTGGGTTTATCGCAAACAGACAGACAGACGCGGCAGAGGATTTTTTTATAGTATGTGTTGATATAGATTTGGATAGCTTTAAATTAATGAAACTTAGTTTCGATATAAAATTGAATGTCATTCAATAACTTAATAGCACTTAAAGTACGCGTAGCCTTGCTAAGAAATTTGGTAAAACCCTGAACTCCTTGAATGAAACATTTTGGTAGCACGTGTCGGTAAACGTAAATTTCGACAAAGGACCGAATATTTAGATCCAATTCGACCGTCGGAAGGAAATTAATGTATTACCGAAATTTCGGATTTTAATTTAATTACGCTCAGATATAATTAAGAGAGTTTCTCTGCAGGGCTCAAAGAAAATTATACCAAAACTAATTATGATATTGGTTATGCCAATAATTGGGGTTGTTTGTTGGATCGAGGTTTTTGCTAAATTATTAGTTTGTGTAATTAATTCCGTAGCTAGAGTTACTCTTCTCTAAGTACCTTAATTTGTTATTGGATAGGAAGCGATAGATTGACTAATAACGGTTACTTATAAACTTCCACTTGGTAAAATTATACAACATATCGCACTGCCTTACAATACTGTGGTAACTCAAAAACACACTTTTTTCAAAATCCATAAACAACTGATTTCTCTCTATCTACTAAAAGTTCTTTGAAAGTAAGCGTTTTTTATTGAAAATTTGACTAATAAAAGTGTTTTGCTTGATATACGTCTTCACCCGATCGCTCGACGACGAAAGTTACGACTAACTCGAAAATTGCGTTAATTGATATTTTAATTAATCTTATTAGAAAAAGTAATAACCTACACCTTACTAAAACAGTTATAGAAATATCTGTAAACTGAAGCGAGAAATAGCGCTCTAATCAACTTTAATGAACTACTAATGACTTCTATCCCCCACCAATATTGCATCATTTTAAGTTTCAAGAAAGACCGATAGGGTAAAGACGTATATCATGTAGATTACATTATAAGGCAAAGTACTTATATTAGTCGAATTTTCAAATGCTTAGTTTCAAAGAACCAGTAGATAGCGAGATATCAGTTGTGCATTGATTCTGAAAAAAGTGATTTTATGAGTTACCACAGTATTGTAGTAGCAGTGCGATATTGTCATTTTTAATTTTTTATATTGAGTTATCAAATGATTTTTCATTACTCTATTACTATACAAGAAAATACTAACTGTTGAGATATTAACGACCCGTGGACATAAAGAATTTCCTTTATGGATAGTAAAATCTAATAGATAACTGGGTAGGATAGATTGGTCCTAAAACACAGCGCTCACTCACTTTGACTTTATGTACCATAAAAATGTTATCAGACGATAGCGAGATTATAATAAATATTTTAATCTTCCGAGTGGGTGTGGAATCTTATAATAATGTTTAATATGCATCGAATATAAAGCAGTGATTAAGCACCCAACATGTCGTTGTGAAAATAGATACAAAAGCTACGAGAACTTGACATGACACTGCGCTAGTATAAATTGCTATACGCAAAGGGCGGACCGTAGTGTCATTCACTATATCCATTTTAGTTACCCTTCCATTATGTTTTTTGTATACGCGATGTTGTGAATATAAATCAGCATCAGGTTTTTCGATTTTTTAATATTGTTTCGTAATTGCAATCTAAGCTGACGGTTTGGCTTCTAGGAAGGATACACATTCTCAAAGATATATTGTGGTTAGCATTGAAGTAATTTATGCGTTGCTGGCTTATAGTGAAATCTGGGTTACAATCTAATTTATAGGAATTTGTTAGGAACCCGATTTCATCATATCCTTGAGATTATTCAGTATTTGAATAGAAAAACTTTCATGACACCTCACTGCAGAACCAATGTTGGCCATCACTCTGTTCTTTATCGTATGTTTTCGGAATACAATGGGATAAATCAATTTGTTGACGTATTTAATTGTTCCTTGTGGGAATTTAAATTTACACTAAAATCTATGATAATTTTGTAAGTAAGCTGTGTTCACTGTATTAGGACTCACACCCAGATTTTTATTAAATGTATGTTAGCTAATGTAAGGTAATTAATTGTTTGTGTGACGTCTGGTTTGTGGACCAAACAATAAAAAAAAACATTTGAATCTTCATATGAAGATGAAATGAGAATTGCTGACGTTCGCAAATATAATATTATTGTTATTATCATGCTTACACCTTATAGTGCTGTAGACACAGTTCTCTTGAAGGTTACTTCCGTGTTTTTATTCGTAATTACTCCGACGTCGGGAACAGAAGTATTAGTACTATAAAGTTTTTTTTTTTTCTCGAACTGAC
>MU160343.1:61915-88616 GCA_015888305.1 Antheraea pernyi | reverse complement strand
AACATCAGGTGACCCGTCTGTTCGTTTGATCCTATGACATTAAAAAAAAAAGTTAAAACTTTAACTCACTTCTTTAATAAGTATGTGACGAATTTTAGCATACCACTTATCGTTTGCAGAGTTAAAGTTTTAACTTTTTTTTTTAATGTCATAGGATCAAACGAACAGACGGGTCACCTGATGTTAAGTGATCACCGCCGTCCATAGACACCAGCAACAACAGGGGCGTTGCAAGTGCGTTACCAGCTTGAATTCGAGGGAAAAGGAGATGGGAAAGGGGGTAGTGGAAGGGAGGTGGGCCTCCGGCGCTCTCAGTGACCGAACGAAATGCAAGCTTCAATTGTACTTAAATATTGAACAAAGATCAACAATGTGTAAGTAGTATGTACTAAAGAGGAAAATTGTGTGTCACATGAAGCGCTTTCCCCGAAATTATTTATTTAAATAATACAACTTTCTCAAGCGTACAAACCTATTGAAAAGGGTTATGTTTACATTTGATAGAGTCTACAATAATAATAGACAATATTGTTTTCTTTAATGATTGAATATTTCATTCTTACTATATTAATAATGCTCTTATTTTTATCGTTAATGTTTTACGAGTTACGTTACTTGTTAAGCTTTTGTTTAGGTTTATATACCTGATAAAAACTATACCGAAATATTAACGATATTTTAATTGATAATTATAGTGTGATCCTTTACTGTCATTTAAGTCCACCGTTATATGTTTAACTAAAAATGTATTCCAAACGAACTCAAAAAACGATTCTCGAAAAAAAACCTGCCTATTTTTGTGGAAAACAACATTTTTATGCAATCAATTTCACTATAATTCACCTCTGGACCGCGCTGCATCGCATTCGCTTTGGTACCGATCATCATAATCATGAAAATTAATACGGAATGAACACGGAAAATATTGACTCAATATTATTTGTATTATAAGTCAGTTGTTTGTTACAACAAATAATAATTTAAAATAAAACAAACGCCTGCGAATCCACGGCCAAAAGCTAGTACAATATACAGGTATTCTTATGAAAGCTTTCGTAAAACATTATATTCTATTGAGCAGATTTATAATACTCGTTAAAACGGCTATACATTTTCTTTGTTATAATAAATCGTAAAATATTCTTTTCTAATACTTATCATATATATAAATTTCTTCTGTACGTGTGTATGTCACTGAACTCGCTACTAAACGGCTGGACCGATTTTGATGAAATTTTGTGTGCGTGTTCCAGTGAATCCGAGAATGGTTTAGATCATATATATTATTTATATATATTTATATGGCTATCAAATTTGGCGCTGCGGATGAATGTTAGATTTTTTTTTATTATCAAGGCAGGGCAATATCCGCCCGCTCCGCTAGTATCATATATAATCCACTACCTATAATTACATTTGCTTTAATGTGCTAAGTTTGGAACGAGGCACATGGCGCATTTTCACGAAAATCCTGAGTCATCCATCAAATTTCCTTTAAGAATTTATCTTCGTCAAATAACCACTTCGAAAATATTGATTTGTTTGCGATAACGGTGAATGTTATGGGTTAAGATAATAATTATAAGTGCTACGTGACCAAGACCGTGTTCTCAAGTAGGCAACGTATATACATAGATATAGACAAGAATATTTTTATATCTATCAAATCTTAACATAAATGGTTAGATAGACGTTTAAACACTTTCTATAAAAACATAAAGTTTTTTTTTAATATATATATATATATATATATTAGCACGGCAAAATGATTAAAATATATAAACACAGTACAATCCAAAAACAATAGCGACCACCGAGTGACACACTGTCCATCGCCGGTCGCCGCTGTCATGCCGGCCTGCGAAAAGCTGGATATGCACAGGCTGATCCCGAAACGCGACCCACAAAAGCGAATCACTATGACGGACTTTTTCGCCATATGCATGGTGATTGCGACCCAGTCAGGCTGTAAAATCCTACCACCCCGCAAGATGACAATTTGATACTGAAAAAGCTCCAATGACGTATCAACACTTCTCGAAATTTCGCTAAATCTAGCACATTAACACGACTAACAGGAAAACGTATTATAACTAAAATATAATAAGGATGTCTAACAGTGATTCCTTTATTACAGTGGCCTCATTAGCAATTAACATTATGTTGCACTAAGAATTACCGTGTAATTATGAAAAATAGAAATTAAAATAAAGCAAAAAACATGTTTAACTCGGATTTTTAAACCAGTTTTAGAGCAATGTTTACTTTAATTAGTGCTTTGTTGGTTTGTTAACTTTTATTTGAGAATACATTTAACAGTCCGATGCAATTCTCTGAATGCTTAATCAAATTCTTATTTCGAGTGTTTTTCGTTACTTCTGGACAATAGTTTTGTTACACTAAATATAAGGGCATATATATTATATACCTATCATATGAGTCACATGATATAAAAAATGGAATTCTACATTTTACTAACATCTATTGACTGTGACTGTTTAAAGTTTAACACCCTTCAATCCTTTGGTAGTTCATGGTCACATTTAACATATAAAATAATAATATCAAAACAAATACTAATAAACAACAAAGAGAACCTTAGTTAAAGTTTGTTCTAAAACTTTTAAAGATATTGGAACGATACTTTTAAACGAATAAAATCACATCTAGGTTCAATGAACAACATTAAACGGGACGCTTTTCAGGTTAATCATTACATAACTGCTTATCGTCGGAATGCTGCACGGTCGAACAAAAGGGAAGCGGGGCGCGGGTCGATGTACGAGACGCGGACGGAATTGCGCGGCACGGTGTGATTCAATGCTTTCCTTATTATGACACCAGTTCGTTTTCGCGTAAATCACTTGATGTTTAGTGTATATCAGTTTTATTTTTCTCTAAATAATTAGGTCAAATATTAAGCATCAATTTTTTTTTATTTATTTGGAACGAGAATCGATTGATGGTTATCTTGTAAAAATATTGTTGGCAACTAAACAGTCGCGCAGTGTAAATAAAATGATAGTGATCAGTCGTGCAAGCATCACTCAAAAACTAAATGATAGATTTTGTACAAATTCTTTTAGATATATAGATTTTTTTTTATATCATAGGTGGCAAACGAACAGATGGGTCACCTGCTGTTAAGTGACCACCACCATGGACACCAACAACACCAGAGGAGTCGCAAGTACGTTGCAACCCTTTCGGGGGAAGGGATATTGGAGGGAGAGGGAGAGGGAGAGAGGAGAGGGGAGGTGGGGCTCCGGCGCTCTCACTGACCTAACGAAACGCAACAATGCAAGCACGTAAAATATTAGGAGGGGCTAAAATTGGATTTAGCTTATTTTTGAAATTATTTTGAAATATAACGACGCAATTTATAAATTGATGAGCAACTATGTGCATATTATTAATCCAATAATATTGAATACTTAAAGGAAATAACAAATCGTGTAAATTTTGTATTTATTTTAATACATTACTTATTTATTACATGAAGAAGCTAGATGTAATTTAAAGAATCATCAGAAACGGAAACGTAAACTAAACAAAAAAACATTCTACCAACAGGATAAACACGTAGAATTACACATGGTTCGCTGAACATTGACTGACATATACTAATATTATGGAAGTAAAAGTAGGAACCTGACACATAGATTAATGGCTTTATTTAATTTCAAGCATGAAGCGTGCAAATATATTATTATATTTATCACTATTAGGGTTATCAACATTTCTACAATAAAAACACACTTATTCATTTTATTTATTGTTTCTAAGAAGTTATAGTTATTTTTTTCCTGAGTATTGGTTATATTGTGTTGGAAACCCTGTCTGTGTTCACTATCGTCACACTCCAAATTTACTCCAAATAATTTACTCCAAAGGAGTTTTTTTTTCAATAGTAGCACGGCAAAATGACTTCCCTATGCCTGATGGTAAGCACAGTACAGTACAAAATCAATGGCGACCACCGAATGACACACTATCCATCGCCGGTCGCCACTGTCATGCCGGTCTGCGAAAAGCTGGATATGCACAGGCTGATCCCGAAACACGACTCGCAGAAGCGGATCACTATGACGGCCTTTTTCGCCATATACACATATACGGTTGCGACCCAGTTAGGCAGTAAAACCCTACCACCCCGCTTTCGCCATTGCCTCGTTCGTTATTCAACAGGGTGTACCACGTGCAGGTGAGGTTGGCTCGGTTGTCTCAAGTCTTATGATGTTATTCGACACCCCTTACACCCCCCAGTGACTTATGACGGCTTTAAAACTACGGTCATGCGGTTGACTATACATATGTATCTGCGGGTTGATGTAACAGCTTAACTGGGAACATACGCCTGTTCATTACTTTACTTTATAAAAATATATACATTTATTTATTACGGGAAAAGATTCAACATTTTTTATAAGAAGCCTGGTGAAGCTGAAGAGGTCCTTCTGGCCGACTATCTACTCAGTCAACACAACTTCTACCGGTTTTTATTAATCTTATGACAAATTTTATTTCATATCTTTTTGAAATAAAAGTCCTTTCGTTTACTTCTTTTAATTGATTGTAATTTAATGAATTGACAGAAGTATGCTTAAAAATTGTATACTATTGTTAAAAGAAAAGCTAGACTTTTTAAAGTATTTCGTAAACACGTAATCATTAAATCTACGACATCCCTCGAAATTTTACCTAGTAATATATTGAAAGAGGTAACCCTACCGAAGATCTGAACCGTGTGAAACTTAAACAAACAATGTACAAAGATGTAATTTGGTACTTTCACCACACAACGATAACATAGTAAATTAATATCTAATTTTAAAATAATGAGTTACAGAAAACAATTTCACGGGTAAGGTCTTAACTGATTGTAAAATATAAAACTCAACAAGTCAATTTATATTCTCAGTTACTTCAAACAGATTTATATTTATTTTTCATATTAGTATGGTATGGAAATTAAAAACTTAAAATGTGGATTCAATCTCTCTATATCATAAAAATGTAGTGAATAAAAGAAATCGTAACTCCTGCATTGGAATAAATCTTGAGAATAAATTGTCATTCAGTGTGACAGCCAGTATATTACGCTGCTGATGACGTCTTTTTCGAAGCACAAATGTAGAATACTATAACAAACGAATATAACAAAACACTGTATAATGTTTTCTATCTCGTTCTCCTCATGTTACTTTCTGGAGATATATATTTCTGTCTCTTTTTAATATTGCTCTTTCGTTTCATAGAGTTTGGAGTCAAAACGAGGCTAAGGAGGTTTTCACTTGAATAATTTCACTATAATCTTATTTTTATTATATTTCAATATATTGTGTGTAGACGTAATGAATATAATTAACTTAACAATATTACTTTGTAATAAAATACTGTAATTACTTTTAAACAATGGCTAATTTTTTAGGGATCTCTTATTAGTTATTAAATATAATATGTTACATTTATAAATTTTAAGCATTAAAATTTCACTTAAATTTCACTTAAATAATTATCGTCGGAATGCTGCACGGTCGAACAAAAGGGAAGCGGGGCGCGGGTCGATGTACGAGACGCGGACGGAATTGCGCGGCACGGTGTGATTCAATGCTTTCCTTATTATGACACCAGTTCGTTTTCGCGTAAATCACTTGATGTTTAGTGTATATCAGTTTTATTTTTCTCTAAATAATTAGGTCAAATATTAAGCATCAATTTTTTTTTATTTATTTGGAACGAGAATCGATTGATGGTTATCTTGTAAAAATATTGTTGGCAACTAAACAGTCGCGCAGTGTAAATAAAATGATAGTGATCAGTCGTGCAAGCATCACTCAAAAACTAAATGATAGATTTTGTACAAATTCTTTTAGATATATAGATTTTTTTTTATATCATAGGTGGCAAACGAACAGATGGGTCACCTGCTGTTAAGTGACCACCACCATGGACACCAACAACACCAGAGGAGTCGCAAGTACGTTGCAACCCTTTCGGGGGAAGGGATATTGGAGGGAGAGGGAGAGGGAGAGAGGAGAGGGGAGGTGGGGCTCCGGCGCTCTCACTGACCTAACGAAACGCAACAATGCAAGCACGTAAAATATTAGGAGGGGCTAAAATTGGATTTAGCTTATTTTTGAAATTATTTTGAAATATAACGACGCAATTTATAAATTGATGAGCAACTATGTGCATATTATTAATCCAATAATATTGAGTACTTAAAGGAAATAACAAATCGTGTAAATTTTGTATTTATTTTAATACATTACTTATTTATTACATGAAGAAGCTAGATGTAATTTAAAGAATCATCAGAAACGGAAACGTAAACTAAACAAAAAAACATTCTACCAACAGGATAAACACGTAGAATTACACATGGTTCGCTGAACATTGACTGACATATACTAATATTATGGAAGTAAAAGTAGGAACCTGACACATAGATTAATGGCTTTATTTAATTTCAAGCATGAAGCGTGCAAATATATTATTATATTTATCACTATTAGGGTTATCAACATTTCTACGATAAAATCACACTTATTTTTTTTTTTTATTCTTTCTAAGAAGTTATAGTTATTTTTTCCTGAGTATTGGTTATATTGTGTTGGAAACCCTGTCTGTGTTCACTATCGTCACACTCCAAATTTACTTCAAAGGATTTTTTTTTTCAATAGTAGCACGGCAAAATGACTTCCCTATGCCTGATGGTAAGCACAGTACAGTACAAAATCAATGGCGACCACCGAATGACACACTATCCATCGCCGGTCGCCACTGTCATGGCGGTCTGCAAAAAGCTGGATATGCACAGGCTGATCCCGAAACACGACTCGCAGAAGCGGATCACTATGACGGCCTTTTTCGCCATATACACATATACGGTTGCGACCCAGTTAGGCAGTAAAACCCTACCACCCCGCTTTCGCCATTGCCTCGTTCGTTATTCAACAGGGTGTACCACGTGCAGGTGAGGTTGGCTCGGTTGTCTCAAGTCTTATGATGTTATTCGACACCCCTTACACCCCCCAGTGACTTATGACGGCTTTAAAACTACGGTCATGCGGTTGACTATACATATGTATCTGCGGGTTGATGTAACAGCTTAACTGGGAACATATGCCTGTTCATTACTTCACATTATAAAAATATATACATTTATTTATTAAATTTATTTAGTAAAGATTCGACGTTTTTTATAAGAAGCCTGGTGAAGCTGAAGAGGTCCTTCTGGCCGACCATCTACTCAGTCAACATAAGTTCTACCGGTTTTTATTAATCTTATGACAAATTTTATTTCATATCTTTTTGAAATAAAAGTCCTTTTTTCGTTTACTTCTTTTAATTGATTGAAATTTAATGAATTGACAGAAGTATGCTTAAGAATTGTATACTATTGTTAAAAGAAAAGCTATACTTTTTAAAGTATTTCGTAAACACGCAATCATTAAATCTACGCCATCCCTCGAAAATTTACCTAGTAATATATTGAAAGAGGTAACCCTACCGAAGATCTGAACCGTGTGAATCTTAAACAAACAATGTACAAAGATGTAATTTGGTACTTTCACCACACAACGATAACATAGTAAATTAATATCTAATTTTAAAATAATGAGTTACAGAAAACAATTTCACGGGTAAGGTCTTAACTGATTGTAAAATGTAAAAGTCAATTTATATTCTCAGTTACTTCAAAGAGATTTATAGTTATTTTTCATATTAGTATGTTATGGAAATTAAAAACTAAAAATGTGGATTCGATCGCTCTATATAATACAAATGTAGTGAATGAAAGAAATCGTAACTTCTGCATTGGAATGATCTTCTTCAGAATAAATTGTCATTTAGTGCGACAGCCAGTATATTAATTACGCTGCCGATGACGCCTTTTTCCGAGGCACACATGTAGAACACTCGGACCAGAACAAGTATTACTTACTGCAATATACAATGAGATGCCCGCGAATATAACAAAACACTGTATAATGTTATCTATCTCGTTCTCCTCATATTAATTTCTAGAGATATATATGTGTGTCTTACAGTAACACATTCGCATTGTTTACTTCATAATTATAATGCTTCTAGTAGCAATCGTTGTTTCAGATTTACTTTTTCAAGTCTCTATCAACTCCAAACAAGCACTAAAAACGTTTAATCTCATGCATTTGCTAATATAACACTGATTTCTTATTTACTACTTTCTCACTTCCATAAAAATGAAGATTGTAATATAATACTATTGTCAAAAACATCATTAATTAATGGTTATAATTTTTCCTAGTATACTATATAACAAGACATCGCTCGTAACTACGTATTCATCAAAATTTAGATAATGTTCTGCGGATCCAATTATTAAAAGAATTTCTACAATCTTATCAGTAGTTACAGATTACATATCTCCTACAAATATAGCTAAGCAAAAATTCTACTTATATATAACTAGTTTCTGCCCTGCTAACGGTAACACGCAGCGGAAGCTCTCAAAAGGAAAAAAACCCCGATTTTGAAACATTCCTCAGTGGTGCTCCGCTCCTATTGGTCTTAGCGTGATGATATAGAGCCTTCTTCGATAAATGGGCTACAGAACACTCAATTCGCACTAGTAGTTCCTGAAATAAGCACGTTTAAACAAACAAGCAAACTCTCCGTCTTTATAATTTTAAGCAAGATAACCTATGTCAGATTATAAAAACTTGTGACATATTTTGCTATATTATAAATCATACGAATATTTTTGATTAATATTCTTTATTAAAATTCTTAACTCGCTTCATCTCTTCACTTGAGTAGTATTTATCTTATCACGTTTGAATGTCTTGTAATGATACAAGGCCAGAGATAACATTGTTGTTAATGAATAACGCGTTCTTACACTATTTTACCAGAATCAGATGAATTCTACACAGTACGTCTGACAGGAGAAAGGTTCGTTCGTTAATGTGTAACATCCATTATACGAAATATTAAGTGAAAACCAGTAGAATAAATTTAACACGTTGATGAAAAAACAAATCACAATGAGTATCAACGAATCATCGCTCGTTTGTGTTTCAGTTTATATCGAGTCATCTAGTGTATTTCGTTTTTAGTATAGTGGTATGGTTACAGATCCTTTGGACGACAACAACTATCGAGTGACTGACCATCTCTTAAGGGTGACTGCTGTTTTTACAATGTAAATACATTGTGATTCGATCTCTCGATCGCAGTTATTTCGCGATCGCAGATCGAGCAGTTATTTTATTGAACCAGATTTAAATTAAAATTCAATGTAAATATATACAATGTTGAATAGTATTAATCTTTGAAAACTATATAAAAATATAACCTCCTATAAAATTAGATCCTAACGTTATTAAAAATATGAAATCTTTGTCTGTATTTCAAGCTTTCAATTCAAGTAGAAGTTAAAAGTGGGAATATTAATTATTTCTTCTTTACATTTAACGATAAAGATTGCGTGATGACTTTGAAATTCAATAAGTTTTGCAATTTATTGCACTTTTGCAACTCCCTGTTTAGTTTTGTACTAAATTTTTCAGTTATGTACATTTCCTTCACATTTACGTACATTACCTTTCATAACTGTAAAAGCAGTGACTTCAGTGGTAAAGTGGAGTTAGTCTATATAGATAAAATGATAGATTTATGTGCATATCACGTATAAATTACTAAAACGATTTCGATGAAATATTTTTAGTTTCGCTTCCTAGACAATTAGTCCTTATCTAAAAAATACCATATCAATTAGTGTTTCAATAAACAACGATTTTTAGATATGATACTTATTCAGATACGTGTTTTCTCGCCGTGAAGAAGAAACGGAGGGTGTTTTCTCGCCGTGAAGAAGAAACGGAGGAAGTAAACAGATAACACTGCTATAAAAAAGAATCATAAGTAAGAATATATTTTTGTTTTGAATTTTTTAAATACTTTTTCTCTATATATAAAATGTACTGTTGTAATAACAAACAATGCGAGGTTGAGGGTATAAGATAGTAAAAATATAAAAACGAATCTACAAAAATTTTTAAATATTGTTTTAGGTGTAAAAGTTACATTTGAAATATATGAGAAATAATTACATTATTTTTGAAATTTTAAATCAATCAGAGTTACTTTATCAACGCTGAGCAAAATTAAAATCATACAACGATTATCAAATGCACGTTTCGTCGAATTATTATTTATTAATTACTCGCGGACCCGGCGGACTTTGTCCTGCCATGATAATAAGAAAGTCTTTAACAGATTATATACCTAAACCTTCCCCATAAATGACTCTATCTACTGGTGAAAACCGTATGTACATCCGTTTAGTAGTTTTTGAGTTTATCGCGAACAGACAGACACACAGACGCGGAAGAGGACTTTGTTTTATACTATTTAATGATGTTTTATTTAAGCGAGACAATATATTGTGGATTTCGTCCTTAGCTTTACAGATTTCTGTCCAAAACCAATCTATTATTAATAGTTTTTTTTTATTTTTAATGACAGTTTAATAAATTAATTTATTATTAATAAAAATAATACATATTAAGTTATATAAAAATGCCGGTATATCAGATTAAAAATATATTACAACTTAAGCGATTCCAATGTTTAAAACGAACGAGTTTATTCTCTTTTATAGACGAATTAAATGTTCTTCACTTTGTAATTATTAATGTCGATAAAAAAACTTGTTCTTGTATAAGTGAGAGTAAAAATAATGAGATGGAATTTCAAAAGGGAATGCATATTCGTATCGTATCGTATCATACGGCTTTATTATTGGCTGTTGGAAGCTGATTTCATATTAATTCAATTTATTATGACAGACGAGGTAAAATACGTTGGCAATTGCCAAGAGATAAGGGTCATCATTCACTGTAACCATGATTTAGGACCATCAAAAATTTTAAACGCTGCAAGTGATTTTAAATTATCATGTTCACGCTCACTAAAAATATATATAAATACTGTTAATTTTTACTGTTAAGCTCTTCTCGCTTCGATGATCGACGATGATGATGATGAGGAACAACTAATGATACAAGAAAGTCGCCATCCTAAACACCGCATATACCTACAGCTTTTAGGGATTTCAAACAAACAATAATAAGTGATTGTATAATTATTTTTTGCGTTAACAATTTAACTTGTGCAAGCAATAAATTTTGATATTTTTTTTTTGTCATAGGAGGCAAACGATTAGGTGGGTCACTTGATGTTAAGTGATCACCACCATCCATAGACACTAACAACACCAAGGGAGTTGCGAATGCGTTGCCAGCCTGTATTTGGGGGGAAGGGGGAAAGGGGAGGGAGAAGGTAAAGGAAGGAGGAGAGGTGGGTTATCGAAATGACTCATTGGCAGAAATTATGTTATAGACCTCGTCGAAACATTTCTTTAAGTAAATGAGGGCTCATAATAAAATTATTAATTTAAGTTATAGAGCATGCGTATATTAAGTAATAGAGGATTTGAGCTCTGAGGGGAAGAGACCAGATTATTTTTTGAAACTACAGTGGTTTTTACTATATCGGGCTTTGTGTTATCGAGGTTCTGCTGTAAATAGTAGTTTGTAGAGCCACGCTGAAGCTATTACTTGTTTCAACATGAATGGATCGGCTCGTCAGGGATAGTACCACACGACAGTAGTACACGACCCACAGAAAACCAACGTGAAATAAAAGTGCTTGCATTATTGCGTTTGGTTCGGTCAGTGAGAGCGCCAGATACCCACCTCCGCTTCTCCTCCCCCCTCCCACAAACACAGGCTGACAACGCACTTGCGACTCCCTGGTGATGCAAGTGCCTATTGATGGTGGTGATCCACCTGTTCGATTGCCAACTATGCTATAAAAAAATAGTTTTGGTTTCGATATTTTAATTTCTCCCTTCAATATAGCCCAAATACTGTCGCTTATATTATCCGATACGAAATATATATAAGGGTTGTTGAGGTATGTATGCTTGGTACACATATATGTTTCAACAACTCATATATGTATGAATAAGTTAGCTTAGCTTAGGTTAGCTTACATAGGTCGTAGCCGGACCTAGGGAGGATGGGTCGGGGGCCCATCTTCCAGGGGAAGAGACCAGATTATGTTTTGAAACTACAGTGGTTTTTACTATATCGGGCTTTGTGTTATCGAGGTTCTGCTGTAAATAGTAGTTGGTAGAGCCACGCTGAAGCTATTACTGGTTTCAACATGAATGGATCGGCTCGTCAGGGATAGTACCACACGA
This sequence comes from Antheraea pernyi, assembly GCA_015888305.1. Taxonomy (NCBI): domain Eukaryota; kingdom Metazoa; phylum Arthropoda; class Insecta; order Lepidoptera; family Saturniidae; genus Antheraea; species Antheraea pernyi. The sequence goes on along the minus strand of MU160343.1, from coordinate 76,357 downwards.
CAGTAATACACGACCCACAGAAAACCGACGTGAAGTAAAATTATTGCGTTTGGTTCGGTCAGTGAGAGCGCCAGATACCCACCTCCCCTTCTCCTCTCCCCTCCCACAAACACAGGCTGCAACGCACTTGCGACTCCCCTGGTGTTGCAAGTGTCTATGGACGGTGAAGATCACTTAACATCAGGTGATCCACCTGTTCGATTGTCAACTATGATATAAAAAAAGATACTTATCGTTTCGATATTTTAATTTCTCCCTTCAACTTAGCCCAAATACGGTCGCTTATATGGCTATGACTCTGAAAAAAAAACCTGCCATTGAGACCGGAAATCGACTACGACTGTCCGTTATTGAGACAAAAACAAAAAAAAATCGAAACCCGTTCTCATTGAATGGAATCTATAAAAGGACGGAGAGAACAAAAACATCATTACAGCGCCCGCACATCGATTTCTTACTTGTACCAACTTACATGTACGGACAGCATGCAAATCGAAAAGAAGAAAATATTTAATTGACTTCCGTTTGAACTTGACCTAATATTTTACTACGGTATCTACTCCATACAAATAGGCAGTACCAAAACAGTTAGGTACATCTTCCTCCTCTGTTTGTCAACCGGTTTTTTATTGTGTACTACGGTATCTTCTACATATAAATAGGACAGTAACAAAATAGTAAGTACATCTTCATTCCACGTCTTTCAACTGATTTACTTTTTTTCTGTTTAGTAGCCATACACGACCTTTACTCTTATCAATAAAGAAATTAAAAACAGTTCGTTTTGTTTCACTTCCATTGAAACTTGAAAAATTAATTAACTGTACATAGTCGAATATCGACCACTAAGACAAACACGATATTTATTGCCATCAATAAAAAATATTGGAAACTTTTTTTTAACCATTGACGCGTGGAATCTTTATTTATAAGTGGAATGAAAAACCGGTAAATTATCGATTGTTTGTGTAAATTTTGTTTTTTTCTGTTTTAATTTATTGTTAATCACTGGGGTGACATGGTCAATTTGTGACCAAACCCCAATTATAAATAAAGATTATAAATAATAATAAGTCTCTATTCCTCATATGCTCCTTACATCTACGATTTGTATTGTTCATATTATATAATATCACTTAGAAAAAAAAACAATATATACACATTAACGTCAATGTGAAGAAAAGAGAATTCAAATTTAAATTGTACTTAAAAATTAATCTCGTTCAGTTATAATCATCAATCATTATCATCATATCATCAATAATTGTATAAATGTTGTAATTGTTTTGCTAAGGTGTAATCAAATACCGTAGCCTACTACCAAAGAAATGATTTAAAAATTATATATATAAACTAGCAGTCCGAGCGGACGTTGTCCTGCCTTGATAATAAAAAAAAATCCTAAAAGTCAACCGCAACGCCACCTTCCGGGTCCAATTGTGAATCTAAACCATTCTCGGATTTACTGAAACACGCACACAAAATTTCTTTAAAAGCGGTCCCGCTGTTTAGGAGTTCAGTGACACACACACGTACAGAATAAATTTATATATAAAGATAATATACACTCAAAATATTACACCAGATCAAGAATCGAGTTAACTTCGATGGAATGTTGCTCGTTCTACCGCTCACGTATACAATGGTGTAAATTATCTTTACTTAAAGGATTACAGTGCTGGGATGTGGCATGGCTCAATTTATACAGGTTGTTCCAACACAAATGTAAAATTAAATTGTATCACGCTCACCATTCAAGCCTGACCCCTTTACGAGTTTTGGGGTCGAATCTATTTAAATTTCTATATACAACTAATAATGAAATGAATGACTATGAATGACTTGATATTACCGATAAGTTCTGCTATTCATAGCGCTGAATACATAGCATATCACGGCAAATCTCATAGAAGATAAGACGTAAAGATAAATATAATTACATATCAATACCTAAGGGCATTTCATTATTATCGAAATATAATCATAGATGTGGATGTAATAAAATCCGCTTGAAAACAATTATTAAAACTTTCATTCTCATTATTTTAAACAAGAAATGTGGCAAATCAATTTAGATCTCCATCGAGATAAGACCCGCGGGGACTGGGTTATAACTTTTGTTTAGATTGTGTTTAAATCAATAATGATGCTTATTGAGGACAATTTTAAAATTATCTAGTTCACTGTTACTTTTCCTATATGATTCTTTACGTTTAACCACAATCTAATTTAATGTTATATGAGGACGTGATTTATTATGGTAAACACGCCAAACCTAGAGGACTGGCTCTCTAATAAAGTTGTCGGAACACGCCACTAGTTGCTCGGCGACGGATTTTCAAACTTTTTTTAAAATATATATCATAGGAGGCAAACGAACAGGCGGTTCACCTAATCTTAAGTGATCACCGCCGTCCATAGACACTAACAACACCAGGGTATTCGCTAATGCGTTGCCAGCCTGTGTTTCGGGGAGAGGACGAGGAGAGGGGATTAGGGGGATTCGCTTGAACTATGTAACATTAGCATTTGTTAGAAAAAGGTGCAAACAGCTTTACCTTGATTAGAATGACAACCTTTTTACTCTGAGCCTATCTATAGCGGCTTATTTTATACTTTATTCATTGCAATATTTAATATCTTCAATATTCTATTCATCTTCCCTAACAAACTAGATATATAAGACTCTTGCGATTGGAACTTGTGTTGGAATTGGCCGCTGACGTTTATAAGGTTTTTCAGTAGCATATTTTTCAATAAGAAATTACACAACTGTACAGTACAATCAAATAAAGTAAATAGGAAGTAAAAGTACTCTGCTATAGATTCAATTGCAAATAATTACAAAATATTAAATTCACTACAAAATAGAACACGCTGTACCAATGATCAGAACAGACCATAAGAACACTTGTAAACCACGACGAATCCTTTCGCCGACAGTCAACTTTTTTTTTTAAATAGACAAGAAGCGATCGTGAACATTGATTACTTTTTAAAGAAAGCTAATTTAAATGGACAGAGGGCTGCTATTGAAGCACGAACTATCACTAGGTAAAATAAAAACCGAACTTGGCCGCATTTTTCAAATACTTTTTTTTACAGGCTTTTTTAATTGCTTAATCGAATTCAAGGTGATGGAGAATAAATAAAATTAGTATTTTTATTTAAAAAAAGCACAATTGAAACATTAGTTAAAGATAAAATAGCTAGAAATATATTTCTCGTTTACTGTTAGCTAGTGTCTTTACTTTCTGCCCACATGTATCGATAATCCTCTCACGCCATGGAGTATAAATCTATCCTTACCACAGATATAAATCAAAATAAATATTAGACTTTTTTACTGTACACTTAAATAAACCGCGATTACGTAATTATCGTCCATTTTGTACATTTTTATTGTTCAAACATTTAATTCAATAAATATATTACTTTCATCCATTTAAGATTACAACAACCGAATAACCGAATAAAGAATTTGTCCGAATAATTTTCAAGAGACAAACAAATTATTAGAACATCATCTAATTCTATGGAATTATGTTAGGCTATACATAGAAAAATGAATGTTAAATCTATAAACATGATCTAGAAATTTAGCAGGCCTAAGTATGTTTTCATGCAAAAGCTTTTCCTATAAATTTTCATATTTAACTTGTTACTACTTAACACTACAATACTTCTACTTATGTACCATTATTTAAACAGAAAATACTTACACAATCGCTATTTCATTATAAACCCGTTATTTACCAGGACTTATAATAGAAAATACCATAATTCTATTGAACATTTCATAAAACATCCACATATTAAATAACATACGTAAGTTGTGCTCGCAATTCAAGATAATACAAAGTAATCAAAATACATTAAAACGTATTGTATTCAAAAGCCGGCAACGCACTTGCGGCTTCCCTGGTGTTGCTAGAGTCTATGGACGGCGGTGACCACTAAACATCAGGTGACCCACTTATTTGTTCGCGTAATAAAAAAACCTAAAGGTATCGAGCAGCCCTACAAAATCGACAAAAGAAAATTCTAGAACGTACAATGAAGAATTAAATGAACAACCTTATTTCAATCAACACGTACGTTCATATTACGTTTTGTAAAAGCTTGTAATACCGTCGAACGGTCCAACTTAATGTTATCTGATTATTACAAGACAAACATTGTTGATATAAACTCTCGGTGCACGATATAATTATTTTCCATCACGGGCCTGCCCTACATCTGATAGAAAGCTACCCATCTATTTCCATACGCGTACGCAATTGTCGAGGCAATCAAACTTTAATGATCGAATTTGATGTTTAATCTAAAACGAATTGACTGTTTAATTGGCGATAGAATTGAATTGATTAAACGAAAGTTTATAATGTTCGTTTAAAATATTATATCATAAATACGAAAAAGTGAAATCGGTACGTCGGTATCGTTTTTATCACGCTTTTATTAGCTTCACCTGTATGTATGTATGTAACCGACCCCTTTGAGCTCGATGTTGTCCTACTTTGAACGATCAGATTTAATTCAAACTTTGCACACCTGTCAAAGGTCGATGACAATGCAATAATACCAAAAAAAAGTTAAAAAATTTAATAAAATTTTTTTTACTAAAAAATTAAAAATAAATAATAGTTAAAAAAACTAAAAAAACACACTGTCATAAAAAATCCAACTAAAAAAACAGAAAATAAAATTTAATAAATAAATTTAATAATTTAATCAAATACTGATATCTCTGGAGGTGCTAATATTAACATGCGTCACTGTTAATATCAGTACCTCCAGATATCAGTATTTTATTAGTTTTTTTAAACTATTATTTATTTACATGTACGCATTACTGACATCTTTATTTATTCGTATGATAGATTCATTTATATAATAATTTAGAAAATAGCGTCAACATATCTATCCCTATAAATATAATGAAAGAGGGTCTGCTGTTGTGTGTGCATCGCTCAAAAAGTATTGAATAAATTTTGATCTTTTTTTACATTATAGACCCTGCTCATTATGTAAAAATATATGTAGAAAAATATTACGATAGCTTAATTTAATATAAAGTAATTTAAGATAATAAAGTAGACAACGTCGCCGGTGTCAGCTAGTTTATTATCCATATAGGCAGTGATAAAATTAGGTACTTCCTCATTTTCTCTTTCTCAACTGTTATTCCTGTTTTGTTTTTAGACATCGAGCTTTATTAGCGTTATTGATTAGAATTTTTTGAAAAAAAAATGTTTTTTTCCTTAATAATTATGGTTTAGTTTCGACCATTACACGGTCACTGGTGTTATTTATTTGCCGGTGCACATGACTTAAATCTCATAAACTCTGTTATCGCGTTAAAGTGTAATTTAATTATCTGATAAAATACTAGCAGGCCCGGCGGAAGGTGTCCCAAAATTATAATGAAAAAAAAAATATTGACAAATTGTATACCGCAACCTTCCGCATGAATCACTTTATCCACTGGTGAACTGCATGAACATCCGTTCAGTAGTTTTTGAGTTTATCGCGAACAGACAGAAGTGGCAAAGGATTTTGTTTTATAATACGTAGTGATATATAGAAATGACATATTGATCAATGTACTACCACGATGTTTACTCACTACCATGAACATTGTGTGTTTGTAAACATATAACAGAGTTTAATATAAACATTCAACGCGTACAGCACGCCACACGCAATTTCAATGTTAGTTCATATTTACATAAAATACATTCCTGGCTACGCAATAGTATATAAACAAAATTCAGGTTATATAAACAGAAGCAGAAGTACGTTATTTTAGACTAAGCACTAGAACACTATTCCAAATAATGGGAAAAAGAATAAGTAAAGGAGACTTAAAAAATTACTTCATTCACTTTATCACGAATTATGAATCACTATACAAACAACAGACTCTTAGCGAACACGACCATGTTAGTAATTTAAAACATAGGGTTTTTACTTCTCTAATACTTTATAAGTTTTATTTAGTGTTTGACCACAATGACAACGTGGTTTAATATGGTATTAACACGCCAAACCTAGAGAAGACTGGCTCTCAAATGCAACTGTCGGAAGACACCAACAGGCGCTTGGCGATATAGTTTCAATTTGAGAGTGGTAGCCTAGTCAGGCAGGCTTAGAAAAAACCCTACAACATGTTATAGTTCCATCATGACGGTTTCCTCGAGCGCTACCCATCTGGTCCTATAATGAAACTAGCTGTTACCCGCGGCTCCGCACGCGCTTTTTAAAAATTTGTAAATTAATTAAAAGAAATGTAAAATCCTACAACATGTTATAGTTCCATCATGACGGTTTCCTCGAGCGCTACCCATCTGGTCCTATAATGAAACTAGCTGTTACCCGCGGCTCCGCACGCGCTTTTTAAAAATTTGTAAATTAATTAAAAGAAATGTAAAATTGTAAGTGGGTGTGTACATCACAGATACGCTTTTTCAAAAACATTTGTAACTACGATACGAACGCCATCTACTGTAACATATAACGTGTACATTAGATATATGAATACCAATAGTATATCGAATGGGATGAATTATCATCAGCAACATACCTGGAACTTCAACCTACTATATACCAAACTCAGTGCTCACTAACACTATATAAGACAGTAATGAAAATTATAAACTATACATTATCGAACAATATATTTTAAATCTTTTATTTTATAGATAGAATATGCCCGTATTGTCGATATACTTAAGTTATTCTTATACGTTGCTATAATAACTGAGTTATGTAGAAGCAAACGTGGTAAATAAAACAATATGGCCGCCAAATTGACCAAAAAGATGATATGATTCATTTACATACAAATATATGTCTTTCAATTATGTATATTTATTCTTGGAGTCAGTAAGGCACACGTATCACGCAGTTGTAACATATTTTTGATCAATTTCACACGGAGGAATACATAGGTAGCAGTTTATCACTACATAGATAATAAAGTAGACAACGTCGCCGGTGTCAGCTAGTTTATTATCCATATAGGCAGTGATAAAATTAGGTACTTCCTCATTTTCTCTTTCTCAACTGTTATTCCTGTTTTGTTTTTAGACATCGAGCTTTATTAGCGTTATTGATTAGAATTTTTTGAAAAAAAAATGTTTTTTTCCTTAATAATTATGGTTTAGTTTCGACCATTACACGGTCACTGGTGTTATTTATTTGCCGGTGCACATGACTTAAATCTCATAAACTCTGTTATCGCGTTAAAGTGTAATTTAATTATCTGATAAAATACTAGCTGGCCCGGCGGAAGTTGTCCCAACATTATAATGAAAAAAAAATATTGACAAATTGTATACCGCAACCTTCCGCATGAATCACTTTATCTACTGGTGAACTGCATGAACATCCGTTCAGTAGTTTTTGAGTTTATCGCGAACAGACAGACGTGGCAAAGGATTTTGTTTTATAATACGTAGAGATATATAGAAAAGACATATTGATCAATGTACTACCACGATGTTTACTCACTACCATGAACATTGTGTGTTTGTAAACATATAACAGAGTTTAATATAAACGTTCAACGCGTACAGCACGCCACACGCAATTTCAATGTTAGTTCATATTTACATAAAATACATTCCTGGCTACGCAATAGTATATACACAAAATTCAGGTTATATAAACAGAAACAGAAGTACGTTATTTTAGACTAAGCACTTGAACACTATTCCATAAATTGGAAAAATAATAAGTAAAGGAGACTTAAAAAATTACTTCATTCACTTTATAACGAATTATGAATGTCTATACTAACAGACTCTTAGCGAACACGACCATGTTAGTAATTTAAAACATAGGTTTTTTTACTTCTCTAATACTTTATAAGTTTTATTTAGTGTTTGACCACAATGACAACGTGGTTTAACATGGTATTAACATGCCAAACCTAGAGGGGGGGATTCGCTCTTAAATGCAACTGCCGGGAGACACCAACAGGCGCTTGGCGATATAGTCTCAATTCGAGAGTGGTAGCCAGGGAGACTTAGAAAAAACTCCTACCACATGTTATTGTTCCATCATGACGGTTTCCTCGAATCAGATCACAACTTTACCCATCTGCTCCTGTAATGAATTCAAACAATGCAAAAAAGCAATTCAAACAGCCAAAAAATTTCATTAAGATCAGTGCCGCCGTTTAGGAGGAGTGTAATGACAAACACACGTACAGAAGATTTAATTATATAAACAATATATTTGCCGAATATTATAAAACAACACTTTATGTGTTTGCAATGATTAGCAATATTTGCTATATTTATCAGCAACATTTTTCATTATGCATTATTCACAACAATAACTATCATATGCCTGTTTGGTAAAACATGGAGATGTCATTTGCGTATATAAGTGAGCTAAAGTTACAACACGCAACTCGAATGCTACCGTAGCATTGTATTATTTTTAGCCATGTCTATTTTAATTAACAGCTTATATCTATACACACGTACAACTGAGCACAACCCTCTCCTTTAAGGTGTATTTGTTTAATTCGCTTTTGATACCTTTATAAAACATTTTCAACTATACCAATAATGTTATAGAAATGTAACATTTATCATTTTAATATTTTTGAAGTTATACTTCTTTTGGCGCGATAGGGAAAATGATGAGAGTAAATTTTTACGATGCGCGCGCACATTGTCACGTAAAACCGACACCAATCAATCAAATTCAATGTATTAAATATCTTTTTTCTATCGTTAGTGTCGTGTTTTCTACAAACGTAGAATAAGGCGAAAGATAAAAATTTTGAAAAGATTTTTATCTTGTTACGCCAAGGATGTATAACTTCTAACGCGTGTACATATACACACATTTTTTATTTCACCGTTCATGTTTAATACTGAAGGTTGGCCGTACCCAGTGCATTCATTCCACTACAGCAGTATTTTTCAACGTCTTTCATGACATGACCCCATAGTATGTAAAATTATTACGACTCCTACTCTGATCTCTTTCTAACCGTTATTTTTTAGGCTATGAATATGGAATCCGAAAAACATTTTTGTTTATTTTTATAATTAGGTATCGGTTAAAAACATAATTAAATGAGTGAAATAAGAATATGTCTTATAGTTATCTTCTTTCTTATGTTTGTTAATTTGCATTAATGTACAGGATGTCCTTTAATTTAATTATACTTTCTTGATACCTGCGGCGATGTTATTTGCATCAAAGCATAGTTCCCTACTGTCTGTTTATAGACATCATTATTTATTATCGTTAATTCTTATCGAGATTCGTTTCCTGCATGTGTTCTCTAACTTTGTTTAATCGTGTATATGCAAAAAATATTATAAACCTTATTCTAATTGTGAGGAGAAAACCTGAACACAACAATACAAAATGCACAAATCTGAATAAAAACGGTAAGATCAGAAGTCAGTTACGACTTTCATTTTCAATGCAATCAACGTAAAGTGAGTTATCGAATCAAAAAGTTTCACGTAGTATTTTAGGTAAAATGTTTATTTAGCAAGAATTACATATAAAATAATGAACTATAAATTATATAAAAAATGCTAAACAAGTGAGAAAATAATTAAGTGCTCACGCGTTAAATACTGGGTTTACGCTTTAAGCGGATAGATGTCGTTGTTTCATTTTTTGTAAAATTTTCATGTACTTCGATTTTTTTGACAGTACCAGTAACAAGGCGTTGTTCAGTTTACTAACTTGATATTTTAATGTTACCGACCTAGTGTTTTCGACCTAGGCGTATACATTGAATAATAATACTCTTTCCGCCCCTAACCTTTATTTTATTTAACGTTACGATGCTACAATGAACACAATCGAACGACTCGCACGCACACGCTCGCACACTAAATCGCATGGAGGGAGTAAGACAGAAGAGCATAACGTTTATTCCTTACGTGACGATTTCTACTACCGCAAGCCGCGTTAAGGAACTGCGTTCCAAAAAAGCCACCTCTTATCTTCGAATTGTACAAGGATAGAGTGATAGTAGATATGTCTAAATGTCAGCTTCAAGATATCAGTAACAACTTATAACCAAGCCTTGGCAAAGTAACAATAACCCTAATTGTGTACATTCCTAAAAATACGTCTATGAAAAAGAGTCAACAACAATGTTACCATCATCCCTTTTCACATTATTTTTAACTTCACAATAATGTAATCACATATTCAACACTAATTAAACATTGTTTTGTCACGTGTTTAACTGTGTGTTGTTCTTGTAACACCACATCCAGTTTAAAACATTTTTAAACACACGAAATGTACAAATAGAACAACTCTCACATAAATCACTCTTAGTTTCATTTCTCGACACAGGTCAATAAAGAAAACGAAAGTGTACGAAGATAAACACTTATTGTTCAAACATTCAATTGAAGGGCTTTTGATAGGGTGATGTTATGTTTGCGCCTACAAAACGTTACACAAGCAATATTGAAACTTAAACACGTAACAATACGGCTTAACTTATATTCTGTTTATACAACATTGCTAATATTTGTATTTTCTTTTGTGAGGGCCGATATCTAATAATACTAAACGAGAAAGCAGTCACTTTTTATTTAAGCAACAGGATCGTTATTTGCATGTTAAGAATCAAACACATAAACTGTTAAAGTTTGTGTATAAATTATATAAACTACACCATGTAACAGCATGCAATGATTTTAAATACAGTTATCTTAATATTTCTAAGGAGTTGAGAAGCACCACTTATATCAAATTATGTAGTTACTTTACGTTAACTACGTAGTTTCGTACGGGTGGATTAACAAAGAAATTGGATTAAATCTTCCCTTGACTTTATGACTATCTAATGTCATAAAATGGCAACTGAATGTTCAATTTGTCAATGTGTGAATAGTTAGCTTAGTTTAGCTTGGTTATATTGGCACTGTTACGTAACCAAGGTAACAGCCGACCTAATCCTAAATGTGCCGTGCACCATTGAGCTGGTTGCTAAATAAAATCCGCTGCGTGCCTTAACTGCTCGCATTAGTATTCCGGTGAAGCTGCAAAAAGCTGCCAGGCCAATAGCGTAGTCAGTTCGAAAAAAAAAACCTATCTGTCATTCTGCCAATATATCTCTGCCTTCTGTCTCACTCACTCACTCACATTTTTATATAGATATTTGTCAACCGAAAGTTTTCAATTTCTCTAAGAATTTTTAAACATTTTCATTCTAACAAACATTGTTCTAACTATTACAAACACAATAGAAAAAATTTAGCCAAGTAGGTGAAGCTGTTCTGAAGCGATCGCTTAAATGCAATCGACAATTGGATTTTTATTCATAAAAAGACTACAGAAGACGATAATTAATATAAAGTGGTGTTGATTCTTCTTCTCGCTTCCATAAGACAAAAGTAATTCTTGTTTTAGAACTGACGTTGTTAATGAGGTAAAATATGGCGCGAAAAAATGGGGCAAGACATTATTCTAACAGGCTATTAAAAGACAGAAAAACTGAAGACACATTTAAACTATGCCCCTTTAGTAGCGTTCATTTCCTACGCGGGAGGTGACTTGATTGATATATGGTAAAAGTTTACTCCATTTAACGCTTAACGACAACTGGCACGCAACAACAATTTAACTAAACATAACTACTGTTTCGGGTCTCATTAAAATAGCGATTTATATAGTTATTGTTTGTTTTTTTATATACAGCTTATTATACATTATGAGGTAATGTTTAAATAGTTTGTATTAAATATTGCTTCAATTTCCTAACACAAAGCAAAAGTGAGAAAGCAAGAATGACATTATTTTTTGTTTACATATTACATATACAATAGCGATGTATATGGTATATTCTAAATGAGAAAAAAATACTTGACCACTCAATTACCATTTTTATATCGATCTAGAGTGCTGTTTTAGACATATTGTATTATTGCACCATATAGACGAGACGAAAAGAATTTCATTATTTACGGTTGACAGTAGGTCGAATAGAACGAATCTACTATATGTTTGTTTCAAATAAAACAATTGCCTGATCTCTACGTTATCTGTTGATTCGTAAGTTAGATTCTTTATCAGTCCATCAAGAAAGTAATTATACATACCCACGCTATCAAAATCCTAAGCTTTTTATTATTATAATTAATATGTCTTCATTACCTTGCTTTCCTTTCGATCTTATCAGTATATTATTTATAATTACTTTTAAGTTAACGTTCCGGTGAAATATACTTGAAAGTCTAAACATAACTTCAAAATTTAAACATAACTTCGGTACAAAATTCGCAATCGATTTTAAAGAAACCTGTGATATTTTCTCATCATTATGTTTAAAATATAATACACAAACACACACAAACAGTATTTTTTTAATATACTGCCTTTTAAAAAAAATGGAGTACAAGTTATGAGATCATTTAAGAAAAAGAAGTATGTAAAGAATGTAAACAATGCCTGTGGTTAATACAATTCACTCAATTGTAATAGTTCATGTCACTTGCAGACCAATAAAATTGTCAGTGAACTACCTGAATTACTTATATATCAATTAATTTATTAAAAGGCCCTACACCTTTCGTAATTTTATCATTAAATTATTTAAAACTTGTAGTCCATTATATACGTGATATACTAAGAAGATTTATTATTTAAATATTTAATATTCCTTCATTCGTATCAAACTGTGTGTTAATTAAAGTTTTACTTAATCTAAACATGTGTTTATTTATATCTCACCTATAATAACTGGAAATAGGTATTAGCGGCAAGGTGGTCCGCCGGCTGATATGGAATCGAAATTATACCTTACTAACAAAATGAATTGGACAGCCTTGATATATACACTCACTTAATTTACGTATGTTCGCAATACGAAATAACGTTCAGCAACAATCCTAACAAAAGAGGACGCCTGACGAATATCAAATTACTTTACGCCTTGGAATGAAAATATATGTTCTATGATAATTCCCAATATCCGGTAAATAGTTTCTAAAACGTGACCAATTTTATTGATTACATTTATGTATTTTTATCTCAAAGTTTTCAATCAATGTGTTTGGTTATAATTTCATCAAACAAGGTATAAAATATTATGTTGATTTTTATAGTCATAAATTGAATTTATTAGATAATATCTTTTAATATATAAAAATCTCGTGTCACGGTGTCAACGACTGAACCGATTTTCATGAAATTTTAAATGTATATTTGGTAGGTATGAGAATAGGTCGTAAAGTTTCTTCCTTCCTTCTCCCCCCTCCCCCAAACACAGGCTGGCAACGCACTTGCAACTCCCCTGGTGTTACTAGTGTCTATGGACGGCGGTGATCACTTACCACCAGGTGACCCTTCAGTTCGTTTGCCTCCTATTATATAAAAAAAATAAGTATATTTTATACCTCTTGGTGATATATATATACCAGATTATATATATAAAAATTTTCTTGTATTTTTTTGACATAATACATACCTATAAATTAAATAACACCAAATTTTCACGTTCCTAACGCTAACCTCTAATTTTTTAATCGCGATTTTAGTATTTTCGTATGAACAATGTCCAAATGATTCAACGGTCGGTCGTATTACAAATAAAACGAAATTATTGATGTTGCTGAATGACAAATGATGCTACGTCCGCCTCATTGACTAAACCAACTAGGTATTTGTTTGAGTGAGTCCAGGGAATTGTTTGGTTTTAGAATTGGAAACGGTGGGAGACGCTATAGTCGGGTTCCATGCTTATCTAAGATTTTTCGAGTTCGGAAATACAATTGGAACCGGTAGGTAACCGATATCATGCAGATGAAGCTACGTGGATCAGCTAGTATTTATATAAGAATTGATGTAGGTATATGTGAGATCTATAAATTCTAATACCATCTGACTGATCATCATTAAAGTAGGCATTTAAAGGATCAAAATGGAACCACCATAAAGACAATAACCTCATGAAAATTCCGTCCTAGGGTAGCTAATAATTAAGTAAAGTAATAATACATAAATAAAAAACCAATACCTGCTTATATGGTAACTGCTCATAGATACAATTTTTCGGGTATATCACAAATTAAACGAAAGCGCAAAGAAGGCGCGGACCAAGAGTCTGCAGAATAGAAAAAAAAAGAGTAGACACTAAGTCAATCTTGTTATTATAACTCTCTCGTGATAAATTCTCTGACAAAATTAAAATGTAATACGTATTAATAAGTTCTTTCTAAAATAAGCCGACTTCGATAGACATATATATATATATATATATATATATATAATAAAACTGTAGCAGGGCCAAATCTGTACATTAAATATTTTTTGAAAATTTTTATAGGGGTAGGCTTTGTTGTCGATATAGAAGCCAAACATAACCTTTTTAAAATTTTTGTCTGTCTGTCTGTCTTTCTGTCTGTCTGTCTGTCTGTCCCTGTGAACGCGCATCACTCT
>MU160343.1:36666-60098 GCA_015888305.1 Antheraea pernyi | reverse complement strand
ATAACACCAAATTTTCACGTTCCTAACGCTAACCTCTAATTTTTTAATCGCGATTTTAGTATTTTCGTATGAACAATGTCCAAATGATTCAACGGTCGGTCGTATTACAAATAAAACGAAATTATTGATGTTGCTGAATGACAAATGATGCTACGTCCGCCTCATTGACTAAACCAACTAGGTATTTGTTTGAGTGAGTCCAGGGAATTGTTTGGTTTCAGAATTGGAAACGGTGGGAGTCGCTGTAGTCGGGTTCCATGCTTTTCTAAGATTTTTCGAGTTTGGAAATACAATTGGAACCGGTAGGTAACCGATTTCATGCATATGAAGTTGCGTGGAACAGCTAGTATTTATATAAGAATTGATTTTGGTATATGTGAGATCTATAAATTCGAATACCATCTGACTGATCATCATTAAAGTAGGCATTTAAAGGATCAATATGGAACCACCATAAAGACAATAACCTCATGAAAATTCCGTCCTAGGGTAGCTAATAATTAAGCAAAGTAATAATACATAAATAAAAAACCAATACCTGCTTGTATGGTAACTGCTCACAGATAAGATTTTTCGGGTATATCACAAATTAAACGAAAGCGCAAAGAGGCGCGGACCAAGAGTCTGCACAATAGAGAAAAAAAGAATAGACACTAAGTGAATCTTTTTATTATAACTCACAACTAGTTGTTACTAGGTTATATTCAATGAAATCTCGTGATAAATTCTCTGACAAAATTAAAATGTAATATTAATAAGTTATTTCTAAAATAAGCCGACTTCGATAGAGATAATCAATAAAAACAATGATTACATGTGCTAGTTGAAACTCTTGTCTTAACAATATCCATCAATCCGTGTTATTACAAAAAAGTTAGGTGATGCTGCGAACGGGTTCTAAGCTTATTTTAAAATATTTCTCACATACCAACTGGGTATATGTTTGAGTGAGTCCCTGGATAGTTGGGATTCACAATTTGAAACAGTAGGTATCGCTGCAATCGGGTTTTGAGATTTATTTAGATTTTTCGCGTTTAAAAGTACAATCGAAACCGGTAATAACCGATTTGGTGCAGACGAAGTCGCACGGGTCAGCTAGTAATCAATAAAAACAATGATTACATGTGCTAGTTGAAGCACTTGTATTAACAATATGTTTTATGGACAGAGGCAAAACAAAAAAACATTACAATACAGTTCAACATTTTCATTAACATGTAAACTATGAAACCTATAACTGTGTTTCTATTAAAAACTAGTTGTGCCCGCGACTTTGGTCACGTAAAACTTTATGTAACGAACAACGTAATAAAGTCACCTGAATGTATTAAGTCCATTTACTTATCAACTTTTCTCTCCGACTTAAGTCGCGTCGTCAATAAAAGTACAATAACTTTTGATAGAGCAAACCGATTTTAATTAAACGAAGACTAAATGTAACTCGAAGATATGCTTTATGATTTTATCATTATGATTTTCTTGAAGAGATTTTATCATCAAGCAGACAGAAATCTCTATTTATCTCTAATTTCTAAAAATGATTGAAATGTATTCTATTACTTATTCCGAGACACTTGCCACGATTTTTTTCACGTCTACAGACACGTTTAATTTACATTTTTATTATATGTATAGATTAATTAATTATTGAATAAACCAATATCATGCGTTGAGTAAAGCAGAATATTAAATCTTATATGAATTTTATACGTGTCGAATCTTGGAGACCTTGATATTATAAACGAGCTCGTGTTCTTTAAACATTTAGACGTGGTTTAGTAAAGTTTTTACGTAATTAGGAATAGTTTATGCCTGTTAATATTCTTCTTCTAATAATAGTCTCCAATAGTTTTCTTTGATTATTTATCTATACATATAATGTAAAAACAATTCCTTTGAATCGCAATACCCTCGAACGATGTAAACGAATGGGAATATACCCTCGAACGATGAGGAATTTTTCATAGATGGTTCTAGACTAGTTATTTTTTAGATTACACTGTTCATTTACAGTAAAAGATTATTTAACGACACAGCGGTAAATAGATGACTTTTCAGAGTATTTATAGAGGTAACTAGATATTGGTAAAGTATGACGAACAAACCTTGACTGAATGACACAAAAATCATATTCTGAGGATGCTGTTTTTTATCTAATATTAATATAGGGGTTGTGGATTGTTACCGCAGCATTTTGGCAGAATTGACATCGTACTTTTCCAAAATGTTGGGTAGTTTTTTTTTAAGTTTCTTTCCTAATCAATTTTTTTTTTGTTTTTTTTTTTATGTACAAAAGTGGTGAGGGTAGACACTGTGTCGAGTAGAGTGGAAGCAGTATCTCGCTTGTTTCGGATATTGGAGTACAATGAGATATAAGCTATTCTCGCTTTGTGTATACTACCGTGTTCAGGCGGCATGGCGATCACTGAACACGATCTATTCGAAAGTGATTGATGAATATATAAAATGTTTCCTAGCAACCCAAATTTCACTTCTATTCTTAGTCCTTTACGACGCATGCTAATTTCCTAGATCTATAAGCTTTAGCTGTAAGCAAATATAGACGACGATGGGATTGACATATCCGAAATGGTAAAAGGGCATAATAAATAAAATTAAAATAAATTAGAATTAAGATATTGTAAGTTTCATAT
Source organism: Antheraea pernyi (assembly GCA_015888305.1). Classification (NCBI taxonomy): domain Eukaryota; kingdom Metazoa; phylum Arthropoda; class Insecta; order Lepidoptera; family Saturniidae; genus Antheraea; species Antheraea pernyi. The sequence goes on along the minus strand of MU160343.1, from coordinate 57,444 downwards.
GTTATATGTTCGAATACATTATTACATAACATCAGAGATCAGATGTCATTGCGGTCATTCGCTGTCTAATACCTACACAATAAATAAAAATGAAAGCGGAACTTATTCGAGTTAAGATATCACACCGGTGAATCCATTCTCAGATTTTTTGTGCGAACAGTTTTTCACAATACTTCTCATTCACACAAATGACAACTACGTTTCTCACAATTTATTTCAATAGTATTTTACTAAACCGTCCAAAGTATTTAAATTAATAATCATGAGTTATCCGTACCTTAGTTAAGTAGTTATTAGCGTTGAATGTGTAGTTTGTTCCAGTGTGATTATTGCGGTCACTGTTTCCCAACTCTCACGGCAGACAATGGTTCTCCTTGGGAGAGCGACACCCCGTAACGGGCCGTTGAAAATCTTATCCTCTTTCAATTCAAAGAGAGTTCATACGGAAGAATTTAACGGTTCAAAATATTTATAGGCGACAACACTTAACACACGATCCCACGTAACAATAAGCGTGTGTCATTCCATTTAGTATTCAACTCGGAGCCAGCTGACAATAAACTCTAAACATTATGACGTGTGTCATAGTTACTACCACATAGAAAGAGTATTTTAAACATTATCTGGTGACAGGATTTCAAATACACATTCAATATACACAAATTTGATAATAAATCAGTTATATTTATTATCTGAACTAGAATCTTTTTCTTATATCTTTCTTATATTCTTATCTTTCTTATATTATATATATTTAAGTAAAATCGTCTTTTGCAAGAAGATTTAGTTACTTTCTCCATCCATTTTTATACAATAAAGTAAACAAATACTGTAACATCCAGGACTGTAACCCATGGGAAGCAAGACACAAGATCCATTCATGGCTTCAAACTTTAACTTATAATAACACTGAAGGGTTTTTAAAAGTGATCATATGATATATATTTACATAGCCATACACAATCGGATACACACACGAACACACGCGAGCGCGGTTAAAACGTTGTTAATCGATTAGACAAATCGTCCTGAAGTAGAAATCCACAAGACAGGCCTCGAACCTAGTGTGGAGATCAATGTATAATCTGTTACATAATTAAAAAGAAACTTTGTTATATTATCAATATATGTAATCCTAGGATAAGTTGTTTGGCAATAAATATTTTATTATTTTTATATATAAATTAAAAAAATAGTCATCATTGGTAGGCAGATTTTGATAATTTTTTATATTATTTCTCAGCCACTTGAGCCTTATCTAAAATATATAAAAATCATCATTTCGTATTAAAAATATTACAGTTTTAAGAAATTATGATTTTTATGAATACTTCGTATTCAGTGATCTTTTCTCTTGGCATGGAGAAATTGGGAAAGCGGTGTGGTGCTTATTGTATTTTCCTCTGTACATAAAATATATCGCTGAGATAACAAGCGACGCAGACGTAATTACAGCTATCGGCTAGTTATAAACTAAACTCCTTTTGTATTATGCGGTCTATTTAATGAGGTAAGTTATTTAAAATACGTGATGAATGATGAATTTATTTGCAGAGTAACTATTATATAAAATGAAGGTAACAAAGTACACTAAGCGAGAGCGAAAGAATAGTGCGGTCGTGTGATTCGACATAGATTGTCAGGCCGCAGGAAGAAAAAATTAAAAGCGAGTTAAACCTTGCGATATGACAATAAATTATTGAAATTAAATGCAGACATATTTTCTTTATAGTGTCACAACCTATAAATTGATCACAATCGCATCTCTTGAATTTAGTCGTAATAAACCAATAGGTATTCATTATAACATTTGAACTCCATTTCGATGACGTAGCTTGCGTGCAGGTTATCCACATGTACATGTGGCTTCGCTTTAATGATCTACGAAATTATTACATACAATATTATATACAAAATATTATTTAAAAAAAAATTGTATACGTACCTATGAATGAGGATGGACAAAAGCACTAACATATTTAATTATGTTCACGAAATTATCTAATTATATTAATGAGTTGCCTTTAACATTTTTAGTATATTTTGATAAGTACAAGTGTTTACAATTTGAATATAACAATTACATACATGGTACAACCGTTTCTCTTTATAATCTAAAAAACTGTCTATCCCACAGTATTAGATTTTTTTTGCATTATATTGTAACTCAGAACTTGTTGCATATTCTTGAACAAAATAATTCGATAAAGCTGAAAACTATCAGTCAGTGGTACCCACCGTGAAACCCGATACTCCGTCGTACAATAGACGGCCGCCAAACTTATTTCCCAATTCCCCCAATTATATAACGGTAACTAACGAGTCGTACCATCCCTCATTCGTCCTTCAAACATTACGTGTTCGCGCCCCTGCCTGCGTTATCCGCTGTTTCCGCCACAGAGGACAGGCGGTTCGTTCCCGAACACCTGCCGCGACCCCCCTAGGCAGTGCCTCAATCCTAGTTTCAATTCCTCGAATTCTTGCTACTAGCGTGATACAGTGGTATCACATGCATTAACTAACAACACGCACCACACTGTATACACATGCACGGTAGGAACATCCGTTCTTTAAGTAACCTTTTTTTCTTTTTTCGGTTAATTAGCCTGACTATAACTGTCAAATGCAACGCATATATATTTCATTAACATATACATGAAGGTTAATTTAGCTCGCATAGTTTTAGCTCGACCTGCATTATTGCATACAAGGCAACAGCCCAAGCCGTGGTCCGGCCACTTTCGCACTGTCACGCTAGTTGCCATTTAGGCTGAGTGCCTTAAGACCCTTACCCCAAAGCCCGGTGAAGCTGTTGAGGTTCGTAAAAAGGGTAAAAAGGCGTAGTCAGATCGAAAAAACAAAAAATGTTATCGCTTATAATACAGAAGGAATAAGGATGTATGAAATATCTATGTTCCGTTCATTTTCTTAAATTAACACAATGGATCTCAACAATAACGCTATGCGGTAGGTGCGAGATATGAATCACTCACTGACCGCAGTTATTTCGCAACAGTCGCACTCAGTATGATTCCTATATATCCATTACTATTTATAACAGCTACCTAAACCGGTTTTTAGCCATTTTAACAACAATACTTCTAACCTTTATTTCTTCGTCACATCTTTGTGTTCTCCCAAAAAGTTTATTGACGTTCGATTCCAGGTATGAATGCTAATGAGCATTTACTTTAGATCTATTTAGGTCTTGGATTCTCGAATAAGAATATCAATGAAGCTTACAGAATTCTTATTATAATTTGTAACTGGGTTTTTTTTCGAAGTAATAAAAGATGTTGTTATGGCACTTAAATGGCTCATGGAGAAATAGAAGATATCTTCGCTTTTCAAGGTAAGTTACAATGAAACACGTTCTGAACGTCATTTTCCTACCTTTTTAACCAACTGCGCAAATGGAGGGTTAATATTTTTCAAATGTATGTATTTACTAGTATTTACTCGCGGTTTCGCTCGTATTAATGTCGATTTGACCTATCACTAGGAAAGAACACAATTTTCTGGATGGAAGGTATCTTATATCCCTTTTTGTACCCATTGTTTCTGTAAGTCATTCGGAAGTTTCATTAACAAAAATTTCATGATAACCGGTTTAGTAGATAGGACCGGACAGCGTAATAAAAAAACAAACTCACTTTCGCATTTATAATGTTAGTTAGTATGTATGTATGTTTATCTCTTTAGTGCGCTCTATAAGTTAAACGAACTGATGCTTTTTTATAACTGATCACGCTATTGACCTAACAGCTTCACCTGACTACTAAGGCGAGCGCTTAAGGCACTCAGCCTCGAATTGATGCTTTTTACACATGAAGTATCGTTAGGTTAGTCTTAACTGTACGAACATAGGCAATATAAGGTATAGGTGTAGTTTCTGTGAATAAAAATGAGAAAATATATTGTTTTTTTTTTAAATTAATAATTTTAAGTACGACTAAGTAGGTACATGAATGGTCAAGACGATGTTTTAAATTTAAAATATTTATATATAGACTACAAACTTTACAAGAAAAAAATTTTCTCAAGTGATTTTATATTGAACGTCACAGTTCCGAACTCTACCATGGTTTCAAAGTTATGGAAAACCAGGTCAGTAAACATGAAAGCAGTGTGCAGTATCAAATTCTGTTGATGTCACAAACGCAACTCTTCAAAAGACACACGACACCTACTAAGTCGCAGAAGTGCACATCAAAAGAATATTCAGAGCGTATAACGACAACCGTGGAACGTTGAATACATGAATATGATATTATAAAATTTTTTTCATACTTAATCGGAGCAAAATAATGTTAATTAGATGCAATTTTTAAGTTTTATTTGCGAAGTATGTATACATTTCCGACATAAAAACACATTGTTTTGTTTAGTTTATGAAATTCAAGCAAATATAATTACATAGTATAAAACAAAGTCCCCTACCGCGTCTGTCTGTCTGTCTGTTCGCGATAAACTCAAAAACTACTGAACAGATCTTCATGCGGTTTTCACCAGTGGATAGTTTTTTTAATTTTTTTTTGTCAGAGGTGGAAAACGAACAGTTGCGTCACCTGATGTTAAGTGATCACCACCGTCCATGGACACTGACAACACCAGAGGAGTCGCAAGTGCGTTGCCAGCCTGTGTTTTGGAGGAGGGGAAGTGGGGAGGGGCAGGGGGTTTGAGTATCCGTCGCTCTCACTGACCGAACGAAACGCAAAAATGCAAGCACTGTTACTTCATGTTGGTTTTCTGGGAGAGGGTGGTACCACCCCGGGCGAGCCGACCCATTCATGCTGAAACCAGTAATAGCTACAGCGTGGCTCTACCACCTACATAACTTTACATACATAACATAATTTTGTTTCACGATTTGAAATCCTGTTCACATTATGAACCAGGAAAATTGTGACAATGGATGGATAGTTTGTTACTCATTCACTTACAACTTACTGAACAGATTTTGATAATTATGTTAAAATTGACCAAAATATAACGATAAGCCTAAAATGAGTATGAATTTATCGGCATATTAACATTACATAGTATAAAACAAAGTCCCCTACCGCGTCTGTCTGTCTGTTCGCGATAAACTCAAAAACTACTGAACAGATCTTCATGCGGTTTTCACCAGTGGATAGTATTTTTTTAATTTTTTTTTGTCAGAGGTGGAAAACGAACAGTTGCGTCACCTGATGTTAAGTGATCACCACCGTCCATGGACACTAACAACACCAGAGGAGTCGCAAGTGCGTTGCCAGCCTGTGTTTTGGAGAAGGGGAAGTGGGGAGGGGCAGGGGGTTTGAGTATCCGTCGCTCTCACTGACCGAACGAAACGCAACAATGCAAGCACTTACTTCACGTCGGTTTTCTGGGACAGGGTGGTACCACGCCGGGCGAGCCAACCCATTCATGCTGAAACCAGTAATAGCTACAGCGTGGCTCTAACACCTACATAACTTTACATACATAACATAAATTTTGTTTCACGATTTGAAATCCTGTTCACATTATGAACCAGGAAGATTGTGACAATGGATGTATAGTTTGTTACTCTTTCACTTACAACTTACTGAACAGATTTCGATAACTATGTTTAAATTGACCAAAATATAACGATAAGCCTAAAATGAGTATGGATTTATCGTTTACAAAAATGCAAACACACAAGGAGTCGCGAGGGGCCGCTAATGAGAAAATTAATACTTTAACGAATTCAACTTCCGTGACAACGGACTCTTAAACTAACTAAATGTTACATATGCTCTAGCGCCGATGTAAAATGTATTGGTAAATATTTTTCCAACCAAATCAGTTAGTTTACTGTATCTTGGAATGTGGACACGCCGTTGCCAATTTTTACGGACAGAATCTTAATAAGTGAATTTACATTAGCTATCGTTTGAGTTCCGTATTACACAATATGTGTTCATTGACATACTTTGTACTTTAAACCTATACCAATAAAAAAAATTGTTTAGTTTCTACAACTTGTACAATAATTTCCGTTACGATCTAAGTAATCCACACGATCAACAACAACAACAAAAAGCAAACAAAGTACAAGGTTCAAGATTACGACAAACAACCAAGAACATTGTAGATGATTTTATTATAACAAATTTAATTCATGTTCAAACACACTGTCAATACAATATTCATTTAGAATTGGTTGGCGGATATTGTACAGAATAAGATTTTTTAACTTAAAATTACAACGTTAAAATCGGGTCACAATGGAAATAATAAAAGTAGTTATCACTTATTACCAAATTTGCTATATTTATTATTTTTCTATTTTCTATAATCTGTCAACCCTAGCTAATACTACATTTATATACCATACTAGCGGTTCCGGAGGACGTTGTCCCCAGTGGCGTAGCTACGTAAAATGTATTGGTAAATATTTTTCCAACCAAATCAGTTAGTTTACTGTATCTTGGAATGTGGACACGCCGTTGCCAATTTTTACGTACAGAATCTTAATAAGTGAATTTACATTAGCTATCGTTTGAGTTCCGTATTACACAATATGTGTTCATTGACATACTTTGTACTTTAAACCTATACCAATAAAAAAAATTGTTTAGTTTCTACAACTTGTACAATAATTTCCGTTACGATCTAAGTAATCCACACGATCAACAACAACAAAAAGCAAACAAAGTACAAGGTTCAAGATTACGACAAACAACCAAGAACATTGTAGATGATTTTATTATAACAAATTTAATTCATGTTCAAACACACTGTCAATACAATATTCATTTAGAATTGGTTGGCGGATATTGTACAGAATAAGATTTTTTAACTTAAAATTACATCGTTAAAATCGGGTCACAATGGAAATAATAAAAGTAGTTATTACCTATTACCAAATTTGCTATTCTATTTGCAAATCTGTCAACCCTCCGGAGAACGTTGTGTTGCCCTGATAATAAAAAAACCTTGACAAATTATATGCCTAAACATTCCCCAAGAATCACTTTATCTACTGGTGGAAACCGAATGAAAATCCGTTTAGTAGTTTTTGTGTTTATCGCAAACAGACAGACGTAGCAGAAGAATTTGTTTTATAATATGTTTTGATAACATGAATACTACTGCGTAACGAACATTAAACATAAACTCTCATATTTGGCACATCCGAAAACTTTTAAGACCTAACTTAATTGTTTTTACATAATGAAACTTCCTCAATTATATTCACGTAATAATAACTTATTTATAAATTATTTGGAAACGGAAATAATCGATGTTATGTAACGAGAAGTTGGTGACAACGAATACTGAAGTACTTTCTAGTATTGTATTAACTTTTTGTAATGTATGTAAGTATTTTATTTCACTTGCATATTTAGAAACTATACAAGTACCAATGGTTATTGAAACTAGATTCTTCTGGGTATGTTCTTGTCTAATATTGAATGATCATTAATATGGATACCATCCAATAACACTATGAAATATAATTTTCGAGGTACAAACACGTATAACAGAATAAATCTTAGAATACCCAGAATAAATCTTTGTCTACATTCATTCATACCGGTTTTAAATGATTTAAAAATTCCTCGTATATTTATGCCTATACTTGTAAAAAAAATACGTAGAAATATTCGCAAAAAATCACGAATTAAGATGAGAAGCGTTCATCGACACAATGTAAATGATAGAATATTGGGACAGTATATTTAACTATAATAATATCCAGTCATAGTGAATTAATAAGAAAAAAAATACTCCTACTTAAACTAAAAAAAGTCCCCTTTTATTTCCTTAAAATATATACTAGAAAATACATTGCTAACGTGTTGAATGACGTCATTATATCAGCGTTGACTATAAAAAGAGATATTTCAAAAATATAGGTAATACAAAATGTCACAGCACAAGAAGCTTGATTAAAAGACTACGAATGCGATGGCGGGTATCGATTACTTAACTCGCTCGAGGTTGCATCCCGGCGTTACCTCATTGGCGTTCACTCCGAAGGTCACCGAATGTCGTACTTATTTCTTTCTACATAGAATTTATTATTTGAAAATGTCAAGATAACATTTTAGAGTATTCTGTTCCATAAAGTTGTTTTGGATATCCGATTTACCCCAATATTTTCGCAAATTATTTTAATCGTGTCGTGTGAAGAGATCTGGTTTAGTATATTTCTAGTTCATATGTCTATACTAATATTATAAAGAGGTAAAGTTTATGAGTTTGTATCGTTGTAAGGGGTAATCTCTGGATCTACAAAACAGACTTTGATATTTCTTTTACCATTAGAAAGCCACATTATTTGTGAGTATCATAGGCTATATATTAACCCGAGAAATGAAAAGACTTTTTTGTGGTAATCGGATTTGCAAAGTAAGTAGGAGAAAAAACGGTTGAACGAAAACGTTTCTTTATAACGATGAGTGATATATGATTGAATTATAGAGAAGACTGGTAGAGCTTAATAATGGCTATAAAAAAGTCAGCGACAGCATATTTCTAACTTCAAGGTATTTTTTTATTATCAGAGCGGGACAACGTCCGCCGTGACGGCTAGTGTTATTATAAAATGCATAAAATTAATGATCCATACATACACATATATTATAAAATCATGTGACTAGAAAAGTTTTGAGTATAATGGTGTATGGATATAGCAGTAGAAGAAGATCGAAAAACGTATGTATGGATGGACTGTGTGAAAAACGATGTGTGTAAACGGTGTGAATACTGAGATGACTCGCGAGAGTGGAAAAGGCAAACATGTTGTGCCGACCCTACTTAGGTGGGATAAGGGTAAGAAGATGATGATACATATATTACGTTATATGTTAATTACAAATAACCGGTTTATTTTAATATATACAATGTTACATTTATTTCAAAATAAACCTTATTTTAAAACTTACTAAGAACTTTGTACATTCTTGATTTGTACAGATTACATAGATGTCACACTCATGTGCAAAACCGTTTATTACCTGAAACAAAATAAAACGTTACATTAAAATTATGTGTCGTAAAAAATATGTCTTTGTTTGAAAATTAAATATCATGTCATATATTAGCAACATGTAAAATTTTAATTTCTGCAGTATTCAACTTATAAATAAAACATATAATCCATATTAATGACATCTAGTGACCCGTCCCGGATTCGCCTATGTACAATGTCCTAATATGTCGCCGTAAGGATCTAAAGTATTTAGATCTATTATTTACAACTCTGATTTCTTTTTTCGAACTGACTACGCTATTGACCTAGCAAGGTCTTAACAGCTTCACCGGACTACTAAGGCGAGCGCTTAAGGCACTCAGCCGATTTTATTTGACAACTAGCTCAAGGTTGCACGGCACACCTTCGCTTGGGCTGTTGCCTGATACATGCAATTCGCGACCTACCTGAGCTAACCTTTGGGGAGGGCTTGAGCTGAGTCGACCACCACTTGCGTGCTGGGACGCAGTTGCCGGTGCCTTTCGGCGACTTTAACCGACTAAAACTCCACGACAACATACGCCGCACTATGGGAATGTCTCGGGGTTACGTGAGCAAACTCCGCGACACCTCCGGCGGCAGGCGTTTCCACGCCACACCCGACTGAGGCAGCCCGGTTGCGAGACTGCCTCCCAGCCCGCCGAAACCGTGCAATGGGAGTCCAGGGCCCCCACCCCCACACCTCACTGAACTCCTCCTAAACGGCTGGATCGATTCTGATCAAATTTTGTGTGCGTGTTCCAGTGGATCCGAGAATGATTTAGATTCACAAGTGGACCGGGTAAGTGGCGCTGCGGCTGAATTTTAGATATTTTTTTTATTATCAAGGTGGACAACGCTAGTGTAGTATATAACAGTATATTTATAGTAGTATATGATGGTACATTATAATAGTATATTTGCTAGAATAGCGTCATAAATAACGACTTAAAAAAAATAACACGTAAAAGACCAAAGCGAACTGTGATCGTTAGAAGATAGAGATATACCATCGGGAACTATTCTGTACGCATTTTTTTATATGTACAATTACATAATACACTATTTCTTTGTATGTGATAAGGTTTAGTCAATGTTATCAATGTAAGTGCCCGAGAGCTCCTTACGACACACTGGTTAAAATAATAGTAATATGCATGTATTATACACACAAACCTTTCGGAAGAAAGTGCCTAAACGATAGTAAAAACTGTATCAAAATCCATTGCGTAGTGTAGAAGAAGTAAGTTAACACATAGGCATACAAAAGTCTCGTATTACTCACATCCACCACTCTATACCACCATCAGAACTACGGCACTTTCTAAATGTATAGCGAGTAAAAATTATATTAATAAACTAGCTGACCCGTGCGACTTCGTCTGCACCAAATCGGTTATTACCGGTTTCGATTGTACTTTTAAACGCGAAAAATCTAAATACATCTCAAAACCCGATTGCAGCGATACCTACTGTTTCAAATTGTGAATCCCAACCATTAGAAAGCCACATTATTTGTGAGTATCATAGGCTATATATTAACCCGAGAAATGAAAAGACTTTTTTGTGGTAATCGGATTTGCAAAGTAAGTAGGAGAAAAAACGGTTGAACGAAAACGTTTCTTTATAACGATGAGTGATATATGATTGAATTATAGAGAAGACTGGTAGAGCTTAATAATGGCTATAAAAAAGTCAGCGACAGCATATTTCTAACTTCAAGGTATTTTTTTATTATCAGAGCGGGACAACGTCCGCCGTGACGGCTAGTGTTATTATAAAATGCATAAAATTAATGATCCATACATACACATATATTATAAAATCATGTGACTAGAAAAGTTTTGAGTATAATGGTGTATGGATATAGCAGTAGAAGAAGATCGAAAAACGTATGTATGGATGGACTGTGTGAAAAACGATGTGTGTAAACGGTGTGAATACTGAGATGACTCGCGAGAGTGGAAAAGGCAAACATGTTGTGCCGACCCTACTTAGGTGGGATAAGGGTAAGAAGATGATGATACATATATTACGTTATATGTTAATTACAAATAACCGGTTTATTTTAATATATACAATGTTACATTTATTTCAAAATAAACCTTATTTTAAAACTTACTAAGAACTTTGTACATTCTTGATTTGTACAGATTACATAGATGTCACACTCATGTGCAAAACCGTTTATTACCTGAAACAAAATAAAACGTTACATTAAAATTATGTGTCGTAAAAAATATGTCTTTGTTTGAAAATTAAATATCATGTCATATATTAGCAACATGTAAAATTTTAATTTCTGCAGTATTCAACTTATAAATAAAACATATAATCCATATTAATGACATCTAGTGACCCGTCCCGGATTCGCCTATGTACAATGTCCTAATATGTCGCCGTAAGGATCTAAAGTATTTAGATCTATTATTTACAACTCTGATTTCTTTTTTCGAACTGACTACGCTATTGACCTAGCAAGGTCTTAACAGCTTCACCGGACTACTAAGGCGAGCGCTTAAGGCACTCAGCCGATTTTATTTGACAACTAGCTCAAGGTTGCACGGCACACCTTCGCTTGGGCTGTTGCCTGATACATGCAATTCGCGACCTACCTGAGCTAACCTTTGGGGAGGGCTTGAGCTGAGTCGACCGCCACTTGCGTGCTGGGACGCAGTTGCCGGTGCCTTTCGGCGACTTTAACCGACTAAAACTCCACGACAACATACGCCGCACTATGGGAGTGTCTCGGGGTTACGTGAGCAAACTCCGCGACACCTCCGGCGGCAGGCGTTTCCACGCCACACCCGACTGAGGCAGCCCGGTTGCGAGACTGCCTCCCAGCCCGCCGAAACCGTGCAATGGGAGTCCAGGGCCCCCACCCCTTTCCCCCTGGGTTTGGCCGACAGCAAAATGGCTAAGCCGCTCCGCCGCCGCCCCGCTCTTGATTTTTTACCAAGGTGGACAACGCTAGTGTAGTATATAACAGTATATTTATAGTAGTATATGATGGTACATTATAATAGTATATTTGCTAGAATAGCGTCATAAATAACGACTTAAAAAAAATAACACGTAAAAGACCAAAGCGAACTGTGATCGTTAGAAGATAGAGATATACCATCGGGAACTATTCTGTACGCATTTTTTTATATGTACAATTACATAATACACTATTTCTTTGTATGTGATAAGGTTTAGTCAATGTTATCAATGTAAGTGCCCGAGAGCTCCTTACGACACACTGGTTAAAATAATAGTAATATGCATGTATTATACACACAAACCTTTCGGAAGAAAGTGCCTAAACGATAGTAAAAACTGTATCAAAATCCATTGCGTAGTGTAGAAGAAACAAGTTAACACATAGGCGTAGAAAAGTCTCGTATTACTCACATCCTCCACTCTATACCATCATCAGAGCTACAGCACTTTCTAAATGTATACTGAGTAAAAATTGTATTAATAAATATTAGTTTTACCTTACGATATACGGCACAAAGTAATGACTTCTGTACTCGAATGTCAAAGTAAAATATAGTGACCGATTGTACCCAGGCCACGGCTACTAGAGTAGTAATTAAGTTACTTCCGTTATAACTTTCCATTATGGGCATCTATAAATTTTACATATTCTATTATTATTCATTGTCTATCGTTGCCGATAAGAAAAATGGATACTGTAATATAAAAGAGTGACGTAATCAGTGATTCTGTCTTGAATTATTAGAATTATATTCTAATTGTGACGGTTATATTTAATCAGGTCTGGTGTAACAAGGAAATAGTTTTAATATTTTTTTAGGAACGATGATTCCTCTTGTTTCCAATTATAAGAGTTACACATACGTGTAACTGTTAACCTATTGGAAAAAAATAACTAATTGGTACAATGTGGTACATTAATCCATATAAAACTATTATAAGACTAGTCATGCTATATGGATCTGAGCGATAGGCTACCAATAAGACGGATGAGAGAAGATATACATGTGGCAGATACGCGAATGTTAGGATGTTTGGCGTAATTAGAATAGATACGATTAAGAATGAATATATCAGAAGAAGTTTAAAAATAGCACCAGTGCCAGAATAGTAAAGGACTAATAGTAACATGGTATGGACATGTCACGAGAAGCGATGAATGTCATCAACTAGAAAAGTTTTAAGTATGAAGGTGGACGGGATTAGAAGAAGAGGATAATCGAAAAGATATGGTCAGTTTGTGTGAATAATTATATGTATATAAAAGGTGAAAACTGAAATGACATATGGCAAGGGAGAGTGAAGGAGGAAAACATGTTGTATCGACCTTACTTAGATGTGATAAAGATTCCACAGAAGTTCTTATATATTTGAGTCATTACTTTTCAAAATAAGATAAACTCAATTTTAGCCGTTTCTAATACTTTACGTTATTCTTCAAGATTTAAAGATAAAATGCAACGATAAATAAAAAAAAAACAAAAACCTTATAAACGGCAAAATTTGCAAAAATTAAACATGGTATACGAACGTTTAAAATTGGAGTCAACTGATTTTTATTTTATTTTTTAATCATAAGAGGCAAACGAACGGGTGAATCACCTGATGTTCAGTGATCACCGCCGTCCATAGATACTAACAACACCAGGGGAGTCGCAAGTGCGTTGCCAGCCTGTGTTTGGTGGGAGAGGGGAAGGAAGAGGAGATGGAGTGGGGGAGATGGGCCTCCGGCGCTCTCACTGACCGAACGAAACGCAACAATGCAAGCACTGTTACTTCACGTAAGTGTTTCTGTGGCTCGGGTGGTACTAACCCGGACGAGCCGAAACAAAGCCTACCCCGATCAAAATTTTCAAAAAATATTTAATGTACATATTTGACCTTGCTACAGTTTTATTATAATATAGATATTAGTTTTACCTTACGACATACGGCACAAAGTAATGACTTCTGTACTCGAATGTCAAAGTAAAATATAGTGACCGATTGTACCCAGGCCACGGCTACTAGAGTAGTAATTAAGTTACTTCCGTTATAACTTTCCATTATGGGCATCTATAAATTTTACATATTCTATTATTATTCATTGTCTATCGTTGCCGATAAGAAAAATGGATACTGTAATATAAAAGAGTGACGTAATCAGTGATTCTGTCTTGAATTATTAGAATTATATTCTAATTGTGACGGTATATTTAATCAGGTCTGGTGTAACAAGGAACTAGTTTTAATATTTTTTAGGAACGTTGATTCCTCTTGTTTTCAATTTTAAGAGTTACTCATATGTGTAACTGTTAACCTATCGGAAAAAATAATTCTTATTGGTACAATGTGGTACATTAATCCATATAAAACTATTATAAGACTAGTCATGCTATATGGATCTGAGCGATAGGCTACGAATAAGAGGGATGAGAGACGATATGTGGCAAATACGCGAATGTTAGGATGTTTGGCGTAATTAGAATAGATACGATTAAGAATGAATATATCAGAAGAAGTTTAAATAGCACCAGTGACAGAAAAGTAAAGTACTAAGTACATGGTGTGGACATGTCACGAGAAGCGATGAATGTCATCAACTAGAAAAGTTTTAAGTATGAAGGTGGACGGGATTAGAAGAAGAGGATAATCGAAAAGATATGGTCAGTTTGTGTGAATAATTATATGTATATAAAAGGTGAAAACTGAAATGACATATGGGAGGGGAGAGTGATGGAGGAAAACATGTTGTATCGACCTTACTTAGATGTGATAAGGATTCCACAGAAGTTCTTATATAATTGAGTCATTACTTTTCAAAATAAGATAAACTCAATTTTAGCCGTTTCTAATACTTTACGGTATTCTTCAAGATTTAAAGATAAAATGCAACGATAAATAAAAAAAAAACAAAAACCTTATAAACGGCAAAATTTGCAAAAATTAAACATGGTATACGAACGTTTAAAATTGGAGTCAACTGATTTTTATTTTATTTTTTAATCATAAGAGGCAAACGAACGGGTGAATCACCTGATGTTCAGTGATCACCGCCGTCCATAGATACTAACAACACCAGGGGAGTCGCAAGTGCGTTGCCAGCCTGTGTTTGGTGGGAGAGGGGAAGGAAGAGGAGATGGAGTGGGGGAGATGGGCCTCCGGCGCTCTCACTGACCGAACGAAACGCAACAATGCAAGCACTGTTACTTCACGTAAGTGTTTCTGTGGCTCGGGTGGTACTAACCCGGACGAGCCGACCCATTCATGCTGAGACCAGTAATAGCTACAGCGTGAATCTACCACCTACAAACGTCTAACGACTAATTTAAAAGTCATTCGATATTTAATAACAAAGACAAATTATACGTTGAGATACATAAATATATGTATATAGAGTTGCAAAATTTAAATGAAAATAATTAACGTAATACAATTTCCGCTACTTAAATTTATAATCTTTTAATTAGATAATATATATGTACATAATATTATTATTTATTCTTAATAAAAACGTTAAAACTCATAACAAAGATATAATTATCATAAAAACACTAATTCACCTGTTTAATATAACTGCACCTTGACACGAATTATAAATAAATAGTTGCTACTGAGAAATTATAACCTTTTATGGCATATGTAACGAAAAGGTAGGCTTGTAATATAAATGTAACATTACCGATTCATAATTGTCAGTTTTGGGCAATAGCGTAGGTGCTACCGGTCCAGGGCCATTGCTCGATTTAGCCTGTCACTAGCAACGGTCCCTGCTATGCAAATTTTTGAAGCGATGACGTCATACGTAGAGGTGTTTCTCAACCAATTCTACTATGATCTTTATATATAAATTTCTTTTGTGCGTGTGTAAGTCACTGAACTCCTCCTAAACGGCTGGACCGATTTTAATAAAACTTTGTGTGCGTGTTCCAGTGGATCCGATAATGGTTTAGATTCACAATTGGACCCGGTAGGCGACGTTGCGGATGACTTTTAGGATTTTTAGAACTTTTAGAACGTCCGCCGGACCCGCTAGTAATACATAGTAATGTATAAATGATACTCTGGGGTGTAAGGGGTGTCGAATAACATCTAACACTTGAGACACTCAAGCCAACCTCACCTGCACGTGGTGCACCCTGCTGAATAACGAACGAGGCAATGGCGAAAGCGGGGTGGTAGGGCTTTACAACCCGACTGGGTCGCAACCACCATGTATATGGCGAAAAAGCCCGTCATAGTGATTCGCTTCTGCGGGTCGCGTTTCGGGATCAGCCTGTGCATATCCAGCATTTCGCAGGCCGGCATGACAGTGGCGACCGGCGATGGATAGTGTGTCACTCGGTGGCCGCCATTGTTTTTGGATTGTACTGTGTTTACCATCAGGCACAGTGCAGTCATTTTGCCGTGCTACTATATAAAATATAAAAAAAAAAGCGGTCCGGGGGGCTTTGTCATGCCTTGATAATAAAAAAAAAATCTAAAATTCAACCGGGTCCAGTCGTGAATCTAAACTATTCTCGGATGCACTGCACACGCACACAAAATTTTATCAAAATCGCTTCAACCGTTTAGGAGGAGTTCAGTGGCATACACACGTACAGAAGAAATTTATATATAAAGAAGATATTATCGCGCGAAACGGAACGTCAAAGTACTATTCTAGTTACTAACATTTAAGTTTCAAGTCTGAACTACTGAACCGATTGTCGTTAAATGTTGCATACCGTCACCAGCGGCACAGAAAAGAATAAAGTGTATTTATTATAGGAAAAAAGGTATTTACCCCGAAGGATAGGTCAAATCTTAGTTAACGCGAGGGAAGCCGCGAGCAAAAACTAGTAATAAATACTTCGTTATTAGTTATCGTTTTGTTAATGTTTTTTTTTTTATAGTAGCACGGCTAAATGACTGCAATGTGCCTGATGGTAAGCACAGTACAATCCAAAAACAATGGCGACCACCGAGTGACACAGTATCCATCGCCGGTCGCCACTGTCATGCCGGCCTGCGAAAAGCTGGATATGCACAGGCTGATCCCGAAACGCGACCCGCAGAAGCGAATCACTATGACGGGCTTTTTCGCCATATACATGGTGATTGCGACCCAGTCAGGCTGTAAACCCCTACCACCCCGCTTTCGCCATTGCCTCGTTCGTTATTCAGCAGGGTGCACCACGTGCAGGTGAGGTTGGCTTGGATGTCTCAAGTCTTCGATGTTATTCGACACCCCTTACACCCCAATGTATAATGTACGTTAATCAGGTTTTATTTCATTTTCGTTATTTTTTAGTGTAAGTATTATACATTCTAAAAAGTAATATTACCCTATTAACGATTCTTAAAGTGAAGCGAATGGAATTACTTAGAATAACCAAAGAGTTCCGTGTTCGATTCCAGCGATACGCAGATATATATGTATCTTGAATATTAATTTGGAATTGCGTGCTTCAGCGACGCGAGCTTTGGTGATTTTAAGTGCATATATGTGAGTGAACTTTTTTTAACTACACATGAATTCAGTTGATTAATCAAAGCTGATCAAAATAAGCGACTAATCAGGTTAATACTGACAGCTAGACTACGGTAATAGACAATAACATACGCAATAATATTATTTAATTTTATCTTCACATATTAGCGAACACAATAATACCTTTCGCATAAATTATCCGTTTTCAATTTCATAAAAGCTTGTGCAAATATAATAAAGGAAATAAAGTGTCTTCAACGATAAAACAATTTGCGATTTACTTTCTTTTTGCGTAACATGTAAGATGACCGAACTTTCGCGTAATAATAAATTCGATCTTAATGTTGGCACATTATAATTACGTTATACCAATGCAGAATATTATATCCTTAAAATTCACCATAATATTCTTGATCGTTTTCATTAGTAATTACAACGTATACTACTTTCTTTACTGTAACGCTCAGATATTATATGTATATTGAAAACGTGTTCATTTATTAACATACAATTACTTTAATTTAAAATAGTCATATAAAACCTTATCTGTTATAATAATATCAATGCTCCTAATTTTGTTAAACCACATACAAAGTATTTAAAGAATAAATGTTGTTTAAACAATTTAAACTTTAATTCAGGTAACTCAATTCTGCATACTGTTACATAATACAATAATATTTATAGTCAATATTATTCTAGAGACATCTTAACAATTTTTTTATGGCAACAACAGAAGCATCATTGCTGTGTAGTCGACCTTGAAGGGCGCGTAATAATCCGTTTTGACGAGCCCTATGACATAATCATAGTACCAAATCGTACCAGGTAACCTTCTATAACGCTAGTATCCACACAATGTAGGTTCTACGAAGTCTTAGGGTTGTCATTGTTTTCCTAGGTTTTAGGATGTATGGATGAACAGCCAACCAAAGGTATTTAGAACACTCCATTTTACATGAGATAAAGCTTAACGCCTCAATATCTCTGCGAAATTGTAATTACTCTAACGTATAGTAGAATTACGTTGCGAAATTCCTTTAAGATATATATTGGGAGATCTGAGCAAACTGTAATTAAATAAATACAATACGGACAGCCGAGACTTTTTGATATAACAATTTTATAAACAAATTATATAGGTTATATATTTAGTTTAAATTACTATACAATAAACGTTACATTCAATCAGTACGAACAAAAAATAAGCCGAACGTAAATGTCAGTTTTACTTCATATAAAACATGGAAATGAATTAGTTTTTTTTTATTAATACTGCAATAATTCAGTACGGTGCAAAAGGTTGATTACACAATGTATATAACAGCATTCTAAGTATTTGCTTTTGTTTCGCAACCGCGCCTCGATAGCTAGGGAATTACTTGAACTTCAAACACATTTTACTAGTTCGGTTTTACTTTGAAATTCGAAGACTGTGTTATATACTATGTTCACTTATTACTGCAATTAGAGGCAACTTACACGCCTCGTCAGAGTACACGTACAAATAAAATAGCTCAACACTACACTACAAATGAAAAAAAAATTTAGGTAATCAAAATTTCTCGTCCAAACAAATAAATAAATTTGAGTGTCTAGTTGTGGTTTCAAATTACGCTCTTAATTCAAACTCATGTGGTTATTTGCACGTCCCAAAAATCTAAATATGTATTTTTTTTATATCTTACATCTTTATCGTCGTTTCTTCAGGATTAAGGGATAATACGGGAAAACGGGATAATCATGTCAGAAAAAGGTGAAGTCTATATTAACGGAACTTGGTTTCGAAGGACGTTCCAGAGAGTAAGGTAAGCTACCCTTCAGGCAACAAACGATATGGCATGTTCAATTAAATATAATGGTTAGTAAATTCATTGAGCTCAGAGGTCAAAAACTCAATCACAGTTATATGCAATATCGTAGTAGGTACATTATTTTAATATACCTCATACGGTATCGTCAGTGTTCTGGAGTGTAGTAGTCCGGTGAAGCTGTTAAGACATTACTAGGTCAATAGCGTAGTCAGTTCGAAAAAAAAAGTTCTCGAGTGTAAATTCTGTAAATTTTCAAAATTAATTTCAATATTGAATCCAATTCAATGTCAAAATCAGTTGCGTACTTTAGAAGTACTAAAGAAACACAAAGAGAGAGACGAACAGTGATTTTGTTTTATAATATTATAATTAATTATTAGTTAACAATTAATAATCAGCGTCTATTCTAATCACTGCTTGTTTTTTTATTCATGATAGTCACAGATATGCTATAAAGGATTAATAAAATGAATTATAGCCATTCTTTTCTTTATGATTGATTTTGAAGTAGGTTCATTTATTGTTGAGAAATCGAGTAGGTACCTACATATAACTTAATGAATATAGTATTAGTTTCTTATTATGGACCCGCCTTTACGGTTTTAAATTCAACATAATACCATATAACGATCGATACATTTGCTGGAGGCGTCCATTTGTCATTCGGAGAAAGGTGTTAATAGTAAAATTAATTTAATTGCATAGATAATACAGCTAAGGCCCGAGGACATGGAGTCGGATCAGCGATCATTGACGTAGGTCGTAAAACACTTTCACCGTCTGTGGCAGTCAGTCTTAGAATTTTCGAAATTAAAATAATTATATATTTAGTGACGACCATAGGAACTGGAATATAAGAAAATACACTTCTCGGTTTTGTCACCAAATACAAAAAAAATCTATACCATAATCTAAATAAATAAAAAAGAAATTCCGGAATGTATGTAAGCGCATGACTTCACACCGCTTGCACTTATTTGGATAATTCTTTTTTTTATTGTTTGTAATTGTAAAGACAAGATATATATGACAGAAAATGTTTGAAAAATTAATGGAAAAATTTAAAAAGTGATTATAAAATCTTCACATAAAAATCGAGTGAGTGAGATAGAAGACAGTAAGGAGCTATTCAAAAATATTGACAGATTTGACATTCAGTTGCCATTTTTATTTCATTAAGTAGTCGAAGTGTGAAAGGAGTTTGGTATCATATTCTTCTATAGTACACCCATGCGAAACGGGGGCACGCATTTAGTTATATTATATTATAACACTAATAAAAACTGATCAATACCAGTACAATAATCATTAACTTTCAACCACCTGCACATTAGTACAATTTAGTTACAATGTACAACTTAAGAACCATAAATCTATGAAAGCACTTAGAACTAACATAGCTATTGTAGATCGGGGAAGCCGTGGAGGCCCGCCTGGTCAATATAGCGTAGTTTTTTTTGTCTTTATTTAATTTAGGGACTTAGGGCCACATAGAACATGTTAGTCCCGTCGTACCCTAGTCTTAAAATATTCACCAAAGAGACTTCAACACAAACTATTTG